>CM049404.1:7612500-7627500 GCA_026929865.2 Hyperoplus lanceolatus | reverse complement strand
TATTTTCAAGATTGGCAGACAGTTTGAAATCCCCCACAGAAAACAGTCATTCAAAGTGCGTGGACGCTTCATTTTTTCTTTAATTATGATCACATATGTTTGAAGTCCAGGCTTGCACTAACTACTGCTATGGAAGAGGTTTTTTGCCATGCTATGAGAAATCCTATTCACGGGGAACTCTCAGAGCCAGTTTTTAGAAGTAGGGCAGGACATTCAGAATTAGACTGAGATAATTAATACGTGGGTGATTCATCAATTTTCCGCCAGGTTTTTTCCCACATTTTAATAGCAGTGTGTACACACAGCCGCTGCTCACTCATAAAAAAAGAAACAGCCTTGGAAAGAGTGAGAACTAAGCAGCGGACTAAGAGCATGTATGTACAGGTTAACCACACACAGGTGACATTCTGTATATTGACCAGTTAATCAGTGCTGGGTCTGGCCTTGTACACAGCAGTTCCCCTGCCATTATCCGTGCTACTGAGGGTAAAGGACATTCAGTGAGAGCAGTTGAAGGCAGGTGTCCATGAAGGGAAGATGGACTGTAATTAGCTTACATGTAGGACAAACCTTCTGCAAACTCACCTTGACAACATGACACGTTCAAAAGGATTGTTATTTATATTTAAAGCTGCAGCAGGCTATTAATCATCCTGGCCAACATTGTGGTGTTGAGAGCGGACTGTTTGAAACATTTTAGGAAGTCCAATCCACACATACTGTAGGATGGTGGGCTAAGTCAGTAAGCTGATGTCTGCCAAACTGAGACACTGTATGCTGCTTTCAACCATTAACTACAACTGGCTCTATTTAATTGACCAAATGTTCCATTTTGGCAAGATTGGGTTTCAGTTCATTTCAGCACAGCGTGAAAGTTACATAGGAGATTATATTATGAACAATACATTGCATTGAATGTTGGTTATCTTTTACTTATTTCGCTGATAATGGAGTTGCCCCACAATATCGCTGCTGCTCTACTCAACTACTTGAGTTTACTCCTTGTAAAACAAGAATTTCACTGTATCACACACTGTATCTTGTTGTTGCTTCCTTTCTGGCATAAATATTTAATATACATAATTACTGAAGCAACAGTTGACGTGGGCACACAAACATTGGCTGTGATCAGAACATGACAAAAACCATTTACATGAGATGAATTCTACACACAATAGATTAATTTTTCAATACAAAGGCATTATCCTATTTAAAAGGGCCTTCAGAACACATGCATGTATTTTTCTACTTGCAAGAAATCAAACCACCGCTTGTTTGTCCACACTTTGTTAATTACTCCGATTAGGACAATACCATCACAGATAATTAAGTCTTGACCATTAATATATTTTTCTATCATCTATCAAACCTACAGCAGTGTGGTCCTGGTCCCTTGATACAGTAAGTGGAGCTCTCTGTAATGCTCCACTAGTGGTGTCCTCTACCAACACACCAAGGGACGGAGATAAATCTTTCCTATACTGTAGAATAACAGACTCATCTCCACTGCTGAGTATTCGTCTCACACACACACACACACACACACACACACACACACACACACACACACACACACACACACACACACACACACACACACACACACACACACCTTTCTTTCCATCTTATATACTTCCATCACCATTCTTATGCCTTTCATTTTCCCCTCCACCATCCAGCCTCACCTATTTGTCCTTCCATACTGCCTTCAAATCATCTCTCTGGGGCTTTCAATTACCCTCCACACACTCTCTCCCACTCCTGAGAACTCAACCTGTCTCATTCTATATTCTCTCTCCGCCCTTCAATCTGCCTCGCCCACTCTCTCAATTTGTTTCAATTCAGTTCAAATATTGGCACGGGAATCAAGAAATCAATTTCTCCCTCTTATTTTTATATTATACCGTAGATTTGAATGGGAAAGAATATAATCTGCTTTTTACCATAATTGTAGCACACTTATTAAATGGTGATAGTTAAAACACTGCATTACACTAGTTGGCATTGTCAGTGTTGGTAATCAGAAATACCCTTTTAGTTTACTCTGTCAAACTGTTTCTCTTAGAGCTTAAAGCTATAGTGCGTAACTTTCTCATTAAAAAGCATGTAGGTTACACTCAAGCCAGCCCTCGCCAAAATATTTGACACCAAGTTGATTAAGCCTATCAGAAAACTCTCTCTGTATTCCTCAGTATGGCAGCGTTTACAAACTGGTGTCGCCCCCTCTGACTGTGGCACAGGAGCTCAGAAAAATCCCAAGAAGCACCAAAGACATATTTCAGTTGTTGATTTTACGGCTAAGAAAAAAACCTGGATGTACCGCAGAAGGTATAAAATCCATGCGCGATCACTGAAGGCTTACCTAATAGATGTGCAGACAGTGTTGTTTTTATTACTCAGAATTCCTCATGGGCGGAACATAAGTTACGCACTATAGCTTTAAGCAAAGATAAAGCTGTTTCAGCCTTCCAGCAGGTTTCCCAGAGAATGAAAAGCCTGTGATTTATTAAAAATACAATTAAATGTCCATAACCCTCTTAAGTCTGAGTAATAAAAACCGAGTCATTAGTCAATAATATATCGACGTAAAACAATGTCTCCACTCTCTTACCCTATTCAAATGCACAAGAGCTCTGTGTAACTTAGACTGCTGTGTTTAATGAGCCGCAATGCAATTACATTACAGCGTATGAGAATCGCACGCCATTGCATAAAAGGAAACCCATAGAGGAGTTGGTCCAGCTGATATTAATTTCAGAGCATTTCAAAACCTATGACAATACCATCCTTAATGTAATATCAAAATGAGAAAAAAATATAATTTAATTTGTTCACAGGCTCCAATAATGGAGAACATTTAACAGCCACGTTCGTGTAGAAAGGGTTTTTTGTTCAGACTTGGTTTGGACTTCCTCTCTACACAGAATGCTTTTGCTTTTTTGCTCTAATTTGAAATGTGCAGCATTACATTATCCAAATCCGGAGCAATCCCACAATAAAACCTTGAGTCTGCACCTGTTCCACCTGTGTGATTATCTCTTTTCTCTCTCTCTCTCTCTCTCTCTCTCTCTCTCATTCCTCCTCCACAGTGGTTAACTCAGGGACCCTTGAACAACCCTTCTCTCCTCAGTGCAGTTATACAATCGCTCCTTGTGCCACCACCATCGTCACATAATAATCCCTCTATATTTCCATCTATTCCAGTTCAGCGTGTGATTACATTAGAGCTCCTCTTCTCCAACCCAGCTCCAGATACCCACAATGCTCCATTCTGCCCCATTAGCCCACCAGTTATTGTTTCTGCACTGGATGACTGGTCAGCGCTCACTGTCCCTGCTTTAAGTGAATTATAACCAACAACCTCTGACCCACGGCGATAAATAGGATCACCAGAGGGCTTTTATTTTGAAAAATGTAGACCATGTAAGAAAAGATGATTATAATACTGGAATCGCTATAAATTAAAATCACTTACTCAACAGGTTTATCGAAAAACTGACAAATGTAACGACAATTGCTTTCTGATTTTGATGGATGGGTTTACAAAATAATCATTTGTATCATGCACAGAATGCACAGAACACACAAGCTTTTTGTCCACAGCTTTAAACCATATCACATTGAGTTAATCAGTGGAAGGTGTTGTCTCAGTTGTGATGATGAGATAACTCCTTTCTGCTTTACGGTTAACAGGGAGAAGAATCATTCCTGGAAGTGGAATGGATTGTGGATGGTGAAAGCTATGAGAAATACACCAAGTTAATTGTGTGTTTTTTTGACAAACTCTTACAGTCTGTATGGACATTGACATGGACATGTTTATTGTTTTTTTGTTTTAGAAAACAAATTTAATAATGTCAAACCTTGCATTGCAGGTTAAAAGAGACAGTAAACACAATATAGAAAGTTGTGATAACAATGTGTGCGAAGGCCATGTGTGTCTGATGTTTCTTGAAGAAAAGCAGCTATTTCATTATGTGGCAGCAAGATGATTGACAGGAGGCTGAGTGTAAATTTCCTACAGCACTAATTTAAAAACAGTCAGGGGAAAAAAAAAAAAAAAAAAAGCAGCGATAACAGAAATCTTATTAGGAGTCTTCAAATGAGCCTGGATTATCCGGGGGTACTTTTCCAGTTGATGGAGACCAGTCATTAACCAAAAGCCGGGCATGGATGTTATTCTTTAATCTGTTGGGAGAGAAATGCTACCACTCACAATGCTGACAAAGTAATAAACAAGTCCTGTTGAACTGGGCACTGCTGTACTTCCCAGTACACTATTCTAATCATGTCTAAATTAAATTTCGGAAATCGAAATAACTTCCACTGAACGCCTATTGGCACTGGGCTGTGAGACAGAAAAGCTGTGTAATATTGGATACCATATAAATAGAATAGATGAAACATTTATTTTTAAATTAAAAGTAGCCTACTCTACTTGTATACATGTGTGTCTTATTAATCCGAGAAGATGCCTTAGCAAACATTATGGGAAAACCCGGAATGTTTCTGTCTAGAATCCCCCTAAAAAGAAAGAGATAAGATCTTTCAGAATTCCCTTTTAGTTTCAATCCCGTTATTATCCTTATTAGCTATCACATTTCAACTGAAGCTAATGCCGCCACAAGCCATCTGAAGCCAACTAAAAAAGTCTTTCCATACATTTCTCTCTGGGTTGCTCCTGTTAGCGCTCATTCTAGATCGGAAAAAGGCTGTCACAACCACACAGCATCTTTTTTTTTTACATAACCTGGGCCATCAGTGTGATCAAAGGAGCAGAGAAAAATAATGGGCATTTCTTTCTGCCAATCCATACCAGTTACATAAGTCAGCAGTTCAGCTGTAATGGGGGGAAGATGATTAGATATGATAGGAGTAAGGTAGAGCAAGCAGGTAACTACAGCACAATAGCCTGTTATATACTAATAGACAGGATGAGGAGCTGCTTCCACTCACACAATGGGTAAAGGTTGCATTCAGGTTCAACTGTTTGAATGAACACTTGACACCTTGCGATTGTTTTTCTCTATAGTATAACCTGCAAACCACTTAACACAGTATCGCTGTCTCAGTCATTTTTCATTTAACTTGTATTTATCCTCGAGAGACCAATTGAGGGGTGACCCTCATTTACAATGATGTCGAGTCAAATAAATTCCAAGGAAAAACAACAATACATACACAATATTCAATGCAAATACATCAAATACACAACAACAGGTGAAGAGAGAAAAAACAATTGAAACATTTACATAGTCGTGAAGAGTGGCAGCAATTAAAATGAAATGGGTGAAAGTACAATATAGCCTAATTAAAACAGTTACAGGTAGAGTTTGGAAGATTTAAGATAGTTTGTTTAAATTGATTAAAGGATATGAAGGTATTTAGTTTAATTTGTTGCTGTAAGTTGTTCCAGGAGTCGGGGGCACTGAAGCTAAAAGCTGTCTTTCCCAGCTCAGACCGGGCTTGTGGGATATAAAGCATGAGCATGTCAGTGGGGCGGGTCTGATAAAGCCCATCTGAAATTTGCAACATTTCTGTTAAATAACGAGGAAGCTTCCCGGTCAAGGCTTTGTAAATAAAAATATGCATAGCATACATCCTGTATTTGATGGAACAACAAACATTGCTGATACTGTAGGCTATATGAATAATAGGAAAGAGATTTTGATTCTAAATGTACAAGGATAAAGAGTTTGGCAAAATGTTGATGGAAATTAAATTCAAAATCAAACACAATGTGTAATTATGGCTCAGCAAAAACATGTTTCAGAATATCCTTGGAATAGATACACTGTTTTTTTTTTAACAATTATTACATGCAGTTATGAACCATTCCAACCAGTATCTTAACTTTATTTCGAATTTCCATATACGTTTTCTAAGAGCCATCGTCTGTCTATGTCAAAATGAAGGTTTCCATGACACAGTTACCTCATTAAAATATGATAATTTTTTTCCAACATGTCATCCATGACATGTATGTGGGTTGACACAGAAACTGGATGCACGTGCAATTGAGACCAAAAACCCATGTATGGTAGGCAGCACTGGTGGCAATAGACAGAAGCAACAAACAAGAGAAATGTGAAAGGTGAAATGTTCTTGTTTACCTTGCTAAGCCTTTATTTATAAGAAAATCCCCACACACTCTGACGCTACAGACCTCTACAACTCCTAAAATCAATACTGTGCTTGAGATAGTATCTGTAGATGCAAGCTGCAAAGGCATGTCTATCTGTCTCTGTCTGTCTGTCTGTCTGTCTGTCTATCTATCTATCTATCTATCTATCTATCTATCTATCTATCTATCTATCTATCTATGTTTATCTGATATCAGCTTTAAATAATCTGGAGAGAGAGGGATTGAAAGAGAGAAAGAGAGAGAGAGAAAGAGAGAGGGTGACAGTGACAGAGACACAATACAGCACACAGCAGCACTGATCCAACCTACTGAACAGGACCCAATGGCAGGGTGGCACTGAGAGTTATGCAACAACGCTGTGTGGCTTACGACTGTGAAACGGTGACACAGAAATCCTGTGATGTGACATGTTAGGAGATCATCCCCAGAGAGAACCAGAGGAGGAGGACTGTGTGTGCAACTAGGCATTAATAACAACTATTAAAACAAATAGATAATAGTTTTCACTGATGGTCTCATTTGCTGTTAAAGGACATTTATGATCATCAGAGGGACAATGAAACTGTTTCATAAGCACATTTATATATATTTCCAAGGTCAAGAAAATGAAAATCTATGTCCAAAACTGATCCACCAGTTCCTGGACATTGTAAACCAGCTTGTTAAAATGTATAATCACTAAAACTACTCCAACACAGGCTATAGATCAAGTCCTTTCATTTTGTCTAATAAATCATTTTTGTACGACTTCAGAGCCTTATCTTTCACTTACATTAACCTGTCAATCAGATTACAGTACAGAGCCTGACGCACTCTCTCTCTCTCTCTATGTCTCTCTCTCGCTCGCTCTCTCTCTCTCTCTCTCTTGCCTGCCAGCCCTACAGCTGCCTTGGGACATCACAGCAGCAGGGTGTAACCATAGCAACCCGGCACTCCAGCCAATGGTAGCCATAGGAACAGCGGTGCAGCCAGGATAGCATCCGCGAGAGGTGCCAGCTACTCATTCTCCACGTCTACACTTCCACATCACAACACAACACACAGAGAGCCAGCCCGCAGCACACTGATGATGTCACACTGTGGACTCACTGTGGGACCGGGGAGAAGACAGTGGGACAAAACTGTGAAGACAACAAATTTGGATAAATCTGCCATAATTGTTTTATTTTATATATTATATAGTAATCTTTTGATATCATTTTGGTACATTTTATATATGTAAATGGTCTGACAGAAAACCCAATATGGACAAACAGATAAGAAAGCCATCGGGATGCCAAACATCTACAGAGCCTTACAAGCTCTTTAATGTAGGCCTTATTGTTATATATCCCCTTTCTGTTCATATTTTCTAACTGTATTCCTCATGTATGCTAATTGTATTGTTTCTTTGAATAATAAAGTGTTGGATGAAAAAAGAGGATAGTGAGAGGGAAGGGAGATATAACAGAGGAAAAATGAGCTGAGAACAGTGAGGAAAGGATTGAAAAAGAAGGGTGGAGATAAGGGGAACATAAATGACACACGCACGCACGCACGCACGCACGCACGCACGCACACACACACACACACACACACACACACACGCACACACACACACGCACACACGTGGTTTCATGCAGACGAGTGCTGCCTGTGCAGTGCACAACCCACATTCATCATCCATCGTTAGAATATAAAACTCTCATCCACCAGCAATAAACACCAGCAGGGTCCCAGTCTCCTCACGGAAACCACCAGACATTAATCAGCAGTTATTACATGCCACTGATAAATGCACTGTTCTGATTGGTCAATCACGGCAATCCTACAATCGTTATTTCTCTATAATGACCGCTGTTAAGGATAATTCCCCGTTGCTATGGGTAACAGACTGCTGCTTACATACCTAAGGATATTGTTTTGATCGATCACTCTCTATAAATCTCAATCCGCTGAAAGATGTCTACAGACAGTAAGGCTGCATAGGCCTAATACTCCTGCCAAGAAAACAATGGAATACCTTGTCAACATAACTTTGAATTATGTCATAATTTCCCGAGAGTGACCACCATTCCGCTATACATTATCCCTTAGCTTTTTCTTTTTTACAGTTCTATGAAAATAATAAAAACAAATCGAAGGGCTCTGTATCAATATTGTTGTTAATGTTAAGTGTTAGTTTTAAAGTATTACTACCCAGCCAACACATCGTTATCGGATTGTTTCAACTCCCATTTACCAGTGTCTGTATCAGCTTAACTGATCCAGTGTGGGGCTACACTATAAGAAACATTTGTATTGATAATTATGACTAGCCTTACAGTAGAAGATAACCATGTAACCCTCAGTAACCCTAATTTAATAGTTTTTGTAGTTTCGAGTTAACACAAGAAACAATCCTTTCAAGTGGCGTTTTTCGAGGCGTTCAAATGTCCTATTTTATTATACAAGTGGACAGCAAGGTAACATTGGGATTCTGTGCAGCACTCGGGTATACACAGCCTGAAACCTTACACCTGTAATGTAATAAGAGATGCCAGTATACTGCCATGGAATATCAATGAACAGCCACAACCAGGACACTCCATCAATCATCCACACAGAGTACAACCATTTGCATGATAGAGCAGTGCGAAAATCTGTCTTTGTGATTACTTAATAGCTAAGACACGATCATTTATGGTGTTTTAATGAGAAGATTAAAAGGCACAGCACCGAAAAACATTGTGAATTTCAGCTAACGCACACATGTCTGATACTGAGAGTGGAAGCACTTCAAAATAAAGTTTGACACAAACAGTGGGTATTTCATTGATTTACCTGTCAAAAAAAAACAACTACAGGAGCTCAAGCGATGTGACATTAAAATAGGTGCTGACATTTTTTTGTTGTTGCTCCATATCAGAAACCACAAGGCAGACAGGTTTTAAAGCAGCTTCCCACAGCATCGTACCAAATGGGGCTCATTTGGGAAGTGTGGCATTTTCACTTAGCGAAATGCTAGGCCATTAAATTCACAGGCACTCAATCCTTTTAAAAAATTTAAACGCCTTTATTGATTTGGCTGTGGGGGCGAGCCGGGCTGCCTCCAACCTCCACGGTTTTTCATCCGCTCCGACAGTGAGACAGCACAGCAGTGTAAAGCTGAAGCTGATGCATTCTGCTGAGCTGGCCGACAATCATACAGGGACGCTTAATTCATGTGTCACTGTGTAAATTCATGCCTCGGTGAAATGAGTGTCCATGTTTGTCCAAACTTCATAACTGTACATAAAGGAAATTAAACAAATCAGAAAACAGAAACATTTTCTGGTGGATATAGTAACACTTGTGTAGTGTTTTCTATTTCCAGTTATATCAAGGCCAAGATTCAGTCTTAAATATTATTTTTAGTGCGCCACGGAATTAAGATGTGTGTGTGTGTGTGTGTGTGTGTGTGTGTGTGTGTGTGTGAGCAGATCCGAGATCACTTTGAAGGAGTACTTGCTGCTGTGAGATAAATGATCTATATAATTACTAATTGTCATGCCTGTACTATATTAACCCTGCTTAATCATATGTATCATATAACAGGTTTTTCTCCTCACTGCATACAATTTGACTCATCATAACTGGAAAAACACAGGTGTTACTGCTATATAAGTGTCCCACTCAGCCGTGACAGTGAACCATGTACAAAATAAGGACCCTTAAACTGAAGCATCTAATTGGAATTCAGCCATCATTAACAGCATTATCCACATCTGTGCCTTTCCAAAATAATTCCTATTTTCGGAAAATTGTGCCTCCATTTGCCACTGTCCTGTACAGTTTGAATATAATTTAACAAAGAACTTTGAATGAACGTTTTTGTTGAAAGACAAACCAGCAGCTAGAGACATTGTATACAGACTAGTACAGTAGTAGCACTGTGGTTGTTCTCACACAGCAGTATAATTGTTCTGCTGATAGGATTTCCACTGACATCAGGACGTATAATTCATGTTTAATTCATGAGATGAGAGCTGCTGCCACACAGTTATACTTTCAAACTTATTTTCTAACAGTCCTTGAAAACACACACAGACACACACACACACACACACACACACACACACACACACACACACACACACACACACACACACACACACACACACACACACACACACACACACACACACACACACACACACACACACACACACACACACACACACACACACACACACACAGCGAGAGGAAGGCAAAGCACCATAATGCAATCTCCAGGGAGCATAATTGGATTTATGGGGTCTGTATATTAGACAATCGATATATCATCACACAAACACTTTCAGCACACAAACTCGAATACAAAAGGACAGTGCGTGTGTGCATTCTGTGTGTGTGTGTGTGTGTGTGTGTGTGTGTGTGTTCTTCTCCAGACACAATGGTTCCCAACAGAGACCAGAATGGAACCTCTTTAGAAAACCCCAGTTTGCCCCCCCCACAGGTGAGATAATCTGCAGTCCAGTCATTTTCACAGCTGTATACGTTTTTAAGGGATTAAAAAGAGAGACAGCATCACTCCTCCCCTCCATCTGCTCTCTTCTCTCTATCTATTCATGAAGGCTACAGCATAGTCCACCTCCAAATGACTCTGAGGTGTCTGGTCACTAACTGTGTTCTTTCTTTGTGCCTTGTCTATCTATCCCCAGCCATCCATTCCATTTTGATATTCCTTTTCACGTTCACATCTGCCGTGTTCGGTTCCATTGAAACAAACTCAGGTTCCTTTCCACCTTTGTTGCGGTTCCTTAGTGCAGGTTAGAACCATAGATAGTATATAATATGGATGTAGTATCCGTGCTGACCTCAGTTATTCACACGGCATCCAATAATCCTGGTTTATGCGCGTCACCGTCTTGTGAGATTTTTACTCCGCCTCAGGAGGGAGATACACCCATCGAGCTGACGTATACCACCGAGGCAAAGTGAGGGACAACGGGCGGACAGCTGTCACTCAAGAGATCGCGCCAATACATTTTAACCTCCAAAGGAATAAAAACTAGCGTGGTCCAAAAAAATTCACCCCCCTCAGTGTTGTCATGGAGATATGACCTAAACATACAGACTAGAATGGTTTTGTGGACCAGGCTGTAAACAGGTTTAAGAAGACTTTGAAAACGGCCTGTCTAACAAGTGAGTCAAAGAAAAATTGCTCAGTCTTGGTTCCACCCCCAGTGGCCACCGGAAAGTGTGAGGGCAAATTTGTAACCATCGTATTGATCTGTTTTTCTATATGTATATCACATCAGTTTAACACATGTGCATTTCCTTTAAGAAATGTGCTGACCAAAATAAACCACAATGACCACAATAAACCACAATGACCACAATAAACCACAATGACCACAATAAACCCCTGAGACCTAGTTGACATCTGTTAGTTGACCCCCACGTTGTTGAAGGGGGCCTTTAAAATCCCTGTCTGACCAAAAGATAGGGTCAGTCCCGTCGAGGGCTGGCCATGCAGGTTGGAACTTTACTCTGTAACTCTGTTGTTTTATCTACTTTTATTAAATTGTTTATATTGAGAAGTTTCAGTTCATTTATTCCCACAAGGTTTAACTGATTAAAAAACTTCCACGACAGAAAGTACTACACTTTTGGTCACTTCCTTATTGGATGCTGGTAAAAATCGCTGAGGTTGGGGCTCGGTTAGAACACAGCAATTGCAATCTTGTGCTCACCCAAAGCGGACCAAACAAGCGTACCGGGACCTTGTTGAAGAGTTGGTCTTGGTACGCTTCCAAACAAACTCTGGTGCTGTTTGTTTGTGGTAAGAATGTATCCGACCCAACTGCAGAAAGCAGACGAGAAAGACCACTACTACTTCCTGTAGTTTCTATTTGTAGTTTTCCCGAAAGGAAATTCTGACCAATTGTAGAGCAGTTAAGGAACTACATTATTCCTCCCGCCCCCAGACATATCTGACCAATGAGTGAAGAGTACGTTCTCTGCAGGCTGAATTTTGGTTCACTTCAACAACTGATTCAGACCAGAGAAAACGATAGGTGTGAAAGAGAACCGAACCTAGTGAAAAACAAAACAATATATCATTCCCACATCTGGTGTGAACCGAGGTAGCACACTAGAAGTGGACTATCAGGTGTGAGAGATGCACTGCCTAAAGCTTCCTCTCTATCACCGAGTGTATCTACTCTCCATCTAACCTCCATCCATCTCCCCTTTAAACCTGTCCTACGCAACCTGCTCTACATTTACACGGAGCAAAACAAGGTGAAATATCGCCTGGATAGATAGGCTGACAAAAGGTGAAGGACACTCCGGGCTGTTTCTCACACTCAAACAGGGATTTGGTTGAGTTGCCATGGTAATGCCAGGTGGATTCAATCTGAATTCAAGTAGGCATTTTTGCGCTTGAAAATTTCAAGGATATGAGAAAGAAAAGAGACAAAAACTGAACACAAAAGTGGACCTTTGCTGTTATATAATTATATATAAAAAACAACACATATACAGCAGACTGTTACACCTACACTGTCTCTCCTTTTTGAGTGCTTTCTGTGGGTGTTTGTATCGGATGCTTGAGGCTTCCTGGTAGAAAACAGTATCATATTGTTACTGTTTTTAATGTTGGATTTCACAGTACAGTATACTGTATATCAACTGATCGGTATTAGCCAAGCACAATCAGCATAGTCTTAATAGGACAATTTATGAATATTGAAGTGTCCCAATGTTAGCCCATGCATACTGGATACATACTGAATACCTTTAGTGACATACTGTTATTCCACCTTTTGATACATACAGACTTGTGCTTTAGACCTCAAGTCAAATCGTCAAAATGAAAGAGCTTCTCCATAGGTTGGGGAGAAATTCTGCACATCTCTGTTTTACGAAACCTTTTCAAAACTTGTTCAAAAATTCAAAAGGTGTGCGTGGGGGTCAACCTACCAGCAGCGTTACTCAAGGCTCCTGACAGCGCGACATTTCAGAGAGATGAGCTTCACAGCTGAGATGAGCGCAGGGTCATTTTCCGGGAATGCATTAGCACTCACATAAAGTGTCCTGCCGTCAAAGGGTGAGCGTTTATCTGACACTTTACAACGGCATTTGATGGCACTCAGCCAATCAGAACTACAAGACAGAAAACGTCTGTTCATGAAAACTAACACGTCTGTCCTTTCATGTCTCTTACTTTTTTTGTTGCTCGTATTGCTGTGCAGAAAAACAAAAAATTAAAAATCCTTCAACCCCTACCGAATTTATACATTCTGAAATCAACTCTGACAATCAACCCATAGACTGTTAATTGGGGGACTAAAAATACCAATCTATATTCTCTTTTATGTGATTGTAAATTGAATATCTTTGGGTGTCTGATTCTGGAAACCAGCGTCATCTTGGGGCACCATGTCTTTCTATAAAAAAGCAATTAAAGCATCAGACACCATGATTGGACAAGAGATAAAGCAGTGTTTAGTTCTAACGCTCTATGTCCGGTCCCTGTGGGCTTTCCCTCACTAAACGGTGTATTTTACCCATGATCCTCTCCTTCTTCCCTTTCCCTCTACAGTCTCATTGCTCCCCAGTCACCTCCATCAGACACTCAAACAGTCCACGGCCCTTTCAGTACGCGGGGGCATCTCAGACACACACACTGGTGTTTCAGCTACTGAGGCATGAAATTACCTCCGCATCCACTCTCCCTACGGGGCCCACTAAAAGATGCTCCACTCTTCAAAAAACATTGAACACAAATATTGGCAGTATAAGGAGAGGGAAAATGAGGCAGAGGCATACAACATGCTAATCAATCTGTGTACAAACACACACTGAATATGCAGCATTACGCAGTCAAATGAATCATGTGATTAAAGGAGGAGTAAGCCATATTTCTCTGTTAAAATCACTCTATATTCATACATCAATCACTTAAACAGTATGAGCGGTTCATAACGCAGGTCTCCCAGTCATTCAGCTTTGCAGTAATGGCCAGTTAAACATTTCTAGTATCCCGCTCGTTTTTATCCAATCAGGAGAACCATATCTATTTTTGTCAATAGACCTTTTGTATAAATGACGAGTGTTATGGTTTCACACAAGATTTATATTGCTTTGACCATCCATAATATTAAGCAATAAGCAAGGTGTTTAAAGTAGGCGCAAATTGTGCATTTATTGTTTTTTTCAAATAAGTAATTCTGTATTCATTCCTGCATTTATTTAAACATTTGGTGCATAGGTGTTTGCTCACGAGGTAGAGATAGAGATATGATCCATAATAGAGATGCTTAGTTATACCTGCTAAAACTGTCTAAAAATGTAGTTTAACACAACAGTTAATAGAGCAGTAATCTTCAGTATCTTCATTCAAGGCTGTTTTTATTTATTTATTTATGCTAAGTTTGGAGGATGTAGTTTGTGGTTCACTGCAGGTGTTTCTATCATGTGGGTTACCTCATTGAGTCTCATGGTACTTACAGCAGGCCTATGTGCAAACAGGCACATAAGTCCAATTACAGTTTGTTTCCCTCCATTTAGGTATCTAGAAAAGCTAAAAGCATCCAGAATTATATTGATACTGTTCACCAATGCAATTATTGCTTTTACGATTGTAGACTTGTCATCCCCTCTGTCAGTGTACAGAAGAGCAGTACTGTAGATGTCTGTGTGCTTTGTTTGATATAAAAAAGTCAGCAGTGACGCATTATTCACTTGCTTTTGTGCAGCTCTCTCTGTCTGTCTGTGTGTGTGTGTGTGTGTGTGTGTGTGTGTGTGTGTGTGTGTGTGTGTGTGTGTGTGTGTATAAAGCCTTAACTTTTGCAGAGGAATCTCTACTCTCCTACATTGCAGTATATGTGTGTGTGTGTGTGTGTGTG
>CM049404.1:7600000-7607500 GCA_026929865.2 Hyperoplus lanceolatus | reverse complement strand
GAGCCAATGTGGCATCGCACAGCAGCCGTCATCAATGGGTTAACAGACATTATCTCAACATTTGGCTTTGGAGATGAAAATGAACACGTTATTAGTTAGATATATGACATATTTATTCAAACTATTCTGAAAAACTTGTAATACAAAAAAAACAATTGTTTTGTTGTAAGTAATCAATGATGATATCTATATGTTTAATATTTTACCTTATTCACCTGCAGTGAATTGCCTCAAGGTAGTGCATGCGCCATCCATCCATGCATCCATCCATCCATGCATCCATCCATCCATCCATCCATGTCATAGACCTCCAATCAACCAATCCTCTTTATTCTCTTCTTTGCCCCACCATTCCTGTGTGTCTCCATCTCCTAAACATTCATAAGGCAAAGTCTCTTAAATTGTGACTGGTACTGTTTGTCTATTTACACTTCACACCGCTCATCACAACCAAACTCAGAGAGAGCGGGGATTTCGGAAATGCAAGAAAAAAGAAATCAGCCGCAGTGAAACAAATATATAGTCGGGAACCGGGTTATTTATTCTGACTGTTTTGATTAATATGTAAACAACAATGGCAATGGAGGAAAGGAAAGAAGAGGATTGGCTTTGAATGCAAATGTCTCTCTCTCTCTCTCTCTCTCTCTAAACACAAGACACTACTGAAAACCACCCTTTTGCATAGAGGAGGTAGAGAGGGCAATGAGAGGGGGAGGACAGGTGGAGGAGGAGAAGGGCAGAGAAGAGATTTAGAAAGAGGGGAGGGAGACCAGGATTAAGAAATCCCTGCATCAGCATTCCTCTGGGTCTCTATGGGAGCAGCGGGAGAGACCAGGGAGAAACGCTGATAATAAATGGAGAGACACACATGGAGGGGATGGGGGAGGAGGAGGAGGAGGAGGAGTTAGTCTACTATGAGATATAAGAGGCAGAAATTAAGGAAAAATTAACCTTCTTCCTTCTTAGATAGCACTAATTGCCTTTTTTTTGGTAAACAATAGAGATGTGTGTGTGTGTGTGTGTGTGTGTGTGTGTGTGTGTGTGTGTGTGTGTGTGTGTGTGTGTGTGTGTGTTGGTCTAACAGTGTGCTAAAGATAAAGATACTCTAGCAGACATGTTCAGATAACAGAGTTTAATATACTACCTAGTTAGAGCTTCACAAACTACACATACGTGAACTTAAAGGTCACGTATCATGCTCATGTTCAGGATCAAAATTGTAATGAGGGTTTTTAGTAGAAGCAGTTTTTCATCGTTTAGGCCCACCTTCCGAAGAGCTCAGTCTGGGGTTGTGCTAAGTTATGTTGGCAATCAGTGGGGCATGACTCCTGCACCTTTGACATCATAAGGGGAGAGGGGAGAGAAAACGGACTTGGGTAATGAACACAGGTTTACAGAAAGGTAGTCGGGGGAGATAAAGAGAGAGGGTTGTTTTTACACGTACTATTGGAGTCTCATTGAGCAAAGAAGGTGACCTTTAAACCAAACAAACCAACGTGAAAATACCAGACACTAACTTCACCATGGACAAACATTTAGCAAGTTCTCAACAGACAGTGTTTCAGCCATGTTTTATTCAGTTCCTCTAAATATGACTGAACTCTTTCTATTTTAACCAAACACAGCTGTGCAGGCTGTTAAGGCTCATATGTACCATCTTAACTAACTACTTGTTAAAAAGTAGTTTTGTCCCTGTATGTTTTAATCACTTCACGTGAGTGATCGTGCGTTGGGCTCTAACCACCTCTAACACATGTGCTTACTTGTGTGCTTGCAACAACAGCTCAATGGTGTTTTGTGCCCCCAAGGGAGACTGGGGGCACCTCAACCCTAACCCTGCCTTGAAGGCTCCGTTGGGGGGCAAAAAACACCAAACACCGCAAGAACACTAATGTGGAATGTCTGGTACGGTTATCCACCCTTTGTCCACCCTGCACTAGCTGATACCATTTTTTCTCATGGTAAAATAAAATGTCGGTTAATTACTCTTATCTAAACGTTTGTTTCGATTGAGACTAATGGTGCGGTTTCTCTCTGTATCTGTGCATGACAGATTAACAGTGGTAGGATTGCAGAAACACTCCAGTTCTCTGTAAAATATCGACGGCCCGCAGCCAGCAGCACAATGAAGGTCTAGCCAGTACAACCCCATAGCTCTGGTCTGTTAAGAATATCGATGCATCACTACAGACCGGAGCCTGCAGCCTTCATCGTTCCCAATCAATAATTCACAAACCTCCCTCACACCTGTGCAGGGCTTAAGCTTTCTCCATCTGTCTGTGTGTCTGCTTCTGTCTCTATGGGTAAATGCCACACATTTCTTTATCCCCCGTCTGTCTCTTGCTATCTGGATGCCTCTCTCTAAAAGGTCTGGTTATTTTTTATATTTCTGGAATATAAAAAGGTGAGACATTCCTGCGTGGGTGAAAACACACATTGACACACACAGGCACACACAAGCACACACAGTCACACATGCACACAAGCACACACACACACACACACACACACACACACACACACACAGTCAAAAGCAGACACACAGGCACCCACACACACACACACACACACACACACACACACACACACACACAGTCAAAAGCAGACACACAGGCACGCACACACACACACACACAATCTCACACACACACGGTTCGCTGAATCATATCGGCTATGCGAAGAATTCACTTCACTGAAGGGTTAGCATAACTCAGCACAACAAACCCTAACACAGCTTATGTAAGCGTGCCAATCACACAGTTAGCAAACGACATCCACCCTGCAGCATGGCAGTCACCTGTTCCTTCAACAGGCTGATATACCCAGTGGAAAAACTAAAAATAACTTGTCCTGCTCATATAAGGCAGTGGCACTTCTTGTACACATTCTTGTTTGATTTTAAGTCAAATACAACTGATGTCTTGTACAAAATTAGGGCAATCAGGTTCCTGTTCATTTTCTGCATAAGCAACTAAAGGCTTGGGTTGACAGTGAATCATGTGTGCAAAAGATGAGAAACTGTGTTAGAACATTTTTGGTTCTTTGATTAAAAAGTAAAATGGAGCCTATGTTCAAAAACCCAAAGAGAGATGTCAGCTACAATTCCCAAGGAGCACTTTGCAAAGAGACCTCAAAGCACTGAGCTTAAAATTCTGTTGCATCCACCGATATCAGCGAGCAAAATGCTAACGTCTGACATACAGCAGTTTAAATCCCATCTACAACGACATCGTGTTTGGTATTCACTGCGGCTCTGATTCAAACCTCTGAGTGACTTCTTGTTCAATTATCCAGGAGACTCTAGTATTAATATCGTAAGAAAAAATGAATGCTTTCATGTAATGCAAATATAAAAGATATTATAATTGCAAGGTGCTACGAGGAACTTTTAAATATTTCTGAAAACAGTCTAATTTTCCTCTGGTGATCATAAATAATTATGTAACAGTGCATGAGACCATCAGTTGCAAAGAATGCTATTTATATATAGATTTACTTAATGCATTTGTCATGGGTACGCTCACCCAGGAACAAGAGCTGGCGTTGTAAAAACACTACTACTTTTGTCCAAATGGAGTAACATTAACACAAAAGGAAAGTTCTTCGGAGCACCTTTAAAAAGGTTAATGCATCAATGATTTATTTTTGCAATGTGCCTGACATAGAGCTATTCACGACAGTGTTGAAGGAGGCGGCGAATTATCAGCTAGCATCTGCAATCTCAATTCAATCTTCCAGTCACTACCCAAGGCTCATAACCACACTTGTTGGTTGGAATGAAATTTGAATGGAATATTTAATTGACCATCATAATGCATGCATCACAGATCTGCCTAGCACTCCATTTTACAATGATCAGTGAAGGAAGACAGAAAAGTACCTTGCTTTCACCTTTACACTCATGCAGTTAGCTTAGGCCTTACAGCCATGAAGTCCACATGGGTAAACACCGAGCGTCCCTTCAGGTAAACTGCCAATCTTATCAGGGGGAAAAACACACATAGTCCAGGCAGTGCAGACAGAGCCAGCTCCACTGCCAACTACCCGGCCATCCATCCAACCATGATCCACATCAGGGGGCCCGATGTTGGGCCTAGGCCATAGCCACGGGCCCTTAGACACTGTGGGAAAGAGCTAATGTGCAGTAGCAATAGAGGGTGAAAGAAACTGGCAAAAAGATAAGGCCTCATTTTAAGCTTTGCACTCAGATTAGACTGCCCAGAAGGAGGCTTTCAGGAGACAGCGGAGAGGTCAATCTTACTTATATCTAGACGCAACAGCAATTTATTTTGATTTATTTTCCCTTTCAGAGGAGGGCAAAGCCAAACACGTTTAGCTTTAGTTTCACTCAAGCCGGCATCCGACGTCAGATTGTATTGGTCCATTTCATCGCGGTGCTTTATAAGCTACACTTGTTCAGATGAAGAAGGCCCTTGAGTGGCAGCAAGAGTGTCAGGAATGAAGTCAACGCTAGACCAGAACATAGACGGGCTCTCCTGATGCTCCCAGGCAAACTGAGTACGAGTAAAACCTTAAAGGGCCAGAAAGGAGGACAGGGCTAAATAAAGATCTGCTAAACCTCAGTGTTTAACTGAAATATATCCAGTTCCGGCCCCAAACATAAAATAAAGACATCTCAACCCAGACCATAATCTTCTTCAACAGAAAAGAGTTTATTCAACAGCACAGCAGTGACAACAAGATGGTTTTTTTTTGTAATGCGAGCAATGTTACACCTTAGCCCACCTCATTCCTTTCAGGCACACAGAATTCAATTTCCTCAACAACTAGAAAATCCTAGCATCCACTTCTGATTTGCATAAGCCTTCAGCTGCAACAAGGAAAATGGAGAATGCCTGTTGTCAAAATCACTTTTTGTCAATAGGCTATTAGTCAATATCTCCTCACGATCCACTGCCTGTCTATACTGTGTGTGTGGTGAAAAAAAAATCTGGTGTTAATACACAGCCAAGGCTCTGTAAACATGGCATGTAAAAGAAAATGTGTATGTAAACAAATTGGCCCACCAAAGCTGACAACATGCCCGTTTACCGAGCTCATTGGCTGTGTATCAACACTGTGCATTAGTTTTGCAGCGCACACACAGTATACGGAGAGGTAGCGGTAGATTATGAGGATATATTCACAGATTTTGACAACAAATGTATTGTGACAACAACAAGCTTTCAATAGAATCGCTGACTGCACCTTTAATGTCGACCATGCTAACATAACTGCATTCATCTCATACAGTGAGCCATCTAGCCCATATAGCAGTATAGCCCCTCCCCCTGGCCTGGCTCCACACAGCACCGTTCCCATATTGTGATCCTACCTTATCTATCTCCTGTTGAAGGACCTGCTTGGCCACCTCCAGGTCTTGTAGTCTGTTCCTCAGCTCCTCGTTCTCCTGGTCCAGACGGCTCCTCTTCTTCTCCACACTGTCCAGCTGGCTGTGTAGACGGATGGACACGTCCTTCGCCACCTGAAGAGAGAGGGACGGATGGAGAGAGACTTGTTTAGCTCAGGGGAAAAAACACTATAGGCCATTGCTTTGTTGTTATTGTTTAAATGCATGGATGCTTTCCAGAATAGCAGCAGGCATCGTCTTGTGCTATGCTAATATTGAATATTGCTATATGACATGTATTGTGTTCTTGTTGAGATAGATAGATAGATAGATAGATAGATAGATAGATAGATAGATAGATAGATAGATAGATAGATAGATAGATAGATAGATAGATAGATAGATAGATAGATAGATGCTTAAGTGCTTAATGTATTACAAAAGCCACACTATTCAGCTTGAGTATGAAGGCCTATGTCACCTTCAACACTGCACACGTCCGACCTGACCGGTAGAATGTGGTAACAAGCTACAACAATGATATCAAACCATGCAACACACATACAGTTACAAATAGTGAAAAGCAGTTTTAACCAAGTACACCTAGACATTAAAACAATGCAATGTAGCTATTTCAAAGTACTTGTGTGTGTGTGTGTGTGTGTGTGTGTGTGTGTGTGTGTGTGACACTCATATTTGTACCCCAAAATAAAGTAAGTGGAGTTATGTAATTGATATTTGATATGATATATTGCCAGTGCTGACTACAATACCCTTTAATCTCTCATCAGGGGATATGATGCTCAGGAGATTGTCTTTTGTATTGCCCATGCGGGTTAAGAGAGATAGAACCCTGGCTCTATTTTTAATTCAACTTTCAAGCGTCCGTCCACATATTTTTTCTAGGAACGCTGCCAGTGCAAAACGGGATCCAGTGAAAGGCAGAGTCGACAAAGCGTGTCGTATGCTATACCAGCAGGACATCTAGCTTTTAATCTAATAGAGCATAAAAGATAATTAATAACACTGTGGGAGGAACTGATGTTTTATACATAACGTGCTCTTATGAAAGTCAGATTGTCTCCACCCCCGAGGGCACCACTCATTCATTAAAAGTTTTCAAATGTCAAAGGGTCAAACTAAGACAAATTTCCTATGCCTGATGTCTGATGTAAAAACAGCACAGGAGGTGCTCCCACCATAACAGTGGGAGAAAAAACAACAACTTGTAATGCATTATGGTTTTAGGGGGACTCTAATTTTTCAAAAACAATAACATTATAATTGCATGAGGAAAGCTTACACAGAAACCTATTACCGATTGCTTTAATTAATCCCGCGTTTAGAATTGTTTTCACCCATCAGCATGAAAATGAATTAAATATTAAAAAGGAACATTTTGTTGTTCACGTTATAGCATATATTGTAAATGGTATAATGCTGGTACATGAAGTAAGAGCTTGAGTTAGAGGAACATAGTTAATGTTTTTGACCCTGGTTTAACATCCTGATGACAAAGCAGTAAACACAAATGAAGTGAAACCAGTTCTTTACTGTGTTTTGGGGAAACACACACTGACATGCAGTACATTTCTGTAGCTCCATGACAATTTTGTCCATTTTGTTGATAGTGTGTAGATACAAATACAGCTAGACATGATTCAAGGCTATATCGTTACCAATACGTGCTTTTGGGTTCATTAAAAATTATGAATATAAAAGAGGTTAAAAAAAATATTGCACATAAAAGAGGCTGATTGCTTTAGTAAATTGCAATTTGAACTTCAAAAGGATGTTTTAGTTTTTGGTTGGAAGATAGTTCAATGTACTATCCCATGGGGGGGCTAAACGGATATATTCAGTTTTACATCAATCGCCCAAAAGCTCATGAATGCACTTAACCCCATTACACTTAATACAGATTTAATCTATTGGGAGGGGTTCTTCAGTATCTGATGATCTGAGAGAGTTGTGTCAATAGATTTGACTTTCACATTGAAGGTCACATATTATGCTAAATGCACTTTTTAAATGTGTTCTAACATATCCATGGGTCCACGGTGTGCCTAGAGACTGCCAAAATATAAAAAAAAATAACAATCTCTCCTTTTCTCACTCTCCCCCTTTCTGAAACCCCCACCCCTCCCCCC
>CM049404.1:7570000-7595000 GCA_026929865.2 Hyperoplus lanceolatus | reverse complement strand
TACAGAGTCTGTGACCCATGGGGAATTATCGACTGTTTAGTTCAGCCTCTCAGTTTATCAAAGAGCACAATACTGCACAATCAGCTCGTATAGCAGCTCGGTCTTATATTAAGTGGTTTTTGAAGAACTACCTTACTTAATCACTGTACACGCTTATTTTTTCATAGCTTGAGCATGACTTTTTCTTCTAAAACTTAGCACAATGGAAGTATAAAGTAACACACAATGGAAGTGCACCACCATTAGTTTTGAGTCTGTAAATACAGATATAGGTGAATGTGCTGGGTTAACTGAAGTGTGTCGACACAACTTTATTCTGTATAAACTGTAATGAATGACAACTTGGGAAAGCTACACTTTTCGACTTGTTACCTCTCTCCAAATGTGCATTCACTCTACCGATGTCCTGTAAAAGCCTCATATTGCATCAGTTCATAGCTGCTCTTTTTTTTTAAAATGTTTTGGAGAACGCTGTCATAATTTCACAACAAGAAATGCCAGGATACATATAACTTTTTACAGTGTCAAACACGAGCCGGAATGGGCAGATACAAACACAAATTATATTTGATTAACACAAACTGCTCTCTTTAACATTACTGTTTAAACTTGTTTCATTGCTTAAAGACTGTCTATTGTTCAATATTTAGCTTTGTTTTCCAAGTCTGCTCTAAAGAATGACGGGATTTTGCAGGAGGCTGAAATTCACTCTGTCGGCGCCTCACTGTTGACCTTTTTGCCACTAGCCCAATATCCTGACCTCTAAACACCCATTTAGAAAATGTTACATCACAAGTAATTGGCTTGGTGTCTATATATAAAGCCATTATGTGTGAAAGAGGGATGGAGAGAGAGAGAGTGAGTGATAGAGAGGGAGAGTGAGCCGCTGGCGTGACAGCTGTTCTAGTGCAGTCTGGGATCCATCCATCTTTGGATAAAGAGAGGATGGTGAAAGGGACGGACGGAGGGAGGGAGGGAGGGAGGGAGGGAGGGAGAGAGGGAAGCAGCAAAGTGACAGAGGGTAATGGCATGTGATGAATTCCCACAATCCCCGGCATGTGATATTTGGCAGGTGGAAAAGTGAGATCTCACCTCCAATATCATGGAGCATACACCGCCCGTCCATCCATCCGTTCATGACATACATACAGGCAACAGAGATACAGCACTTGATGCAGTAGTGTTACAGTTACTAGCTCCACAAACAAGCAACTCACAACTGTCAGCTCCATGTAAAACCTAATCATTTTTGACATTCAAATACAAATTTTTCACTCTGTGGCAATGTTTAGCCCAGCTGTGGCAAAGGAGAAATGCTTTGCAACATCGCCAGCAGACTGACCTGGGCAAAACTCAGGAAAAGTACTACATCATGTATTATGTAACATGAAAGAATTAATCATGATCTCCTGTCAAAGGGAGTATACTGTTTGAAGATATGAGCATTAAAGCATGGATCTAATCACTGAGGTCTTTCGGCAATTTATGCATTGCTGAGTAAGCTTTCAAACCATCCAAGGGTTATGTTAGCACAGTAACATGTCTTTCATTTTTATTCATGGTGCTGTTCTGTAGCTAATACCACGCCCGTCATAGTAGTGTTAACTATGATGGAAATAATCGAAGCATTTGGCAGAAGAAATTATTTTATAAACTAATTTGTTCCTACAGTGTGTGCATGACACATGGTGCAGGGGATATTACATTTGTGTGTGTGTGTGTGCGTGTGCGTGTGCGTGTGCGTGTGCGTGTGCGTGTGCGTAATAGAGAGATGGAGAATACTTTACTATAGCTCATAAAGTACAACTAAGGAAATGAAATTTTAGTTCCCTTGCTGTCTTACACAAAGTCACACGCAGTCACACACACACACACACACACACACACACACACACACACACACACACACACACACACACACACACACACACACACACACACACACACACACACACACACACACACACACACACACACACACACACACACGCTAACATATGGACGTGAGGCCCTGTTCAGATAAATGTACCTTATACTGCTGCTTTCCAGCTCGAATCTAATGGCTGTGTGTGCCTGTGCCTGTGCCTGTGTGTGTGTGTGTGCATGTGTGTTGTGTGTGTGTGTGTGTGTGTGTGTGTGTGTGTGTGTGTGTGTGTGTGTTTATATCTTTGTGGGGACCAGTTTGACTATAAAAATGCCATTGCCTTTTTGAATGTCAAGACTGGGTGTTTATACATGTAGCGGTGAAGGTTAGGGTTGAAGGCCACTGAATGCATTATCTCAAATAGGGTCCTTACAACTACAGTAGTAAATCAGCCAGCAGAGGACTGTAGGGTAGGAAAAGAGGAAGGATGACTCTTAAGTGTGTCATGATGCCCATAATAATATCTGCAGGAAGCACACTAAAACACACACACACACACACACACACACACACACACACACACACACACACACACACACACACACACACACACACACACACACACACACACACACACACACACACACACACACACACACACACACACACACACACACACACACACACACACACACACACACACACACACTGCAGCAGCAACAGATGATGTATCTATGTGGTATGTCTGTGGTGATCATAGGAAGCAATACTGTGGAAAACAATAATGGATGACAAAAAACAAGTGCAAAAGTAAGGAGAATGAGGGTGAAAAGGTGAGTCAACCTAAAGGACAATGTAAAGAAAAGCCTGCTTTAAAGATACATAATTAGATGTACTGCCTATATAATGTTAACATAACCAATGGCACAGACTCTGGTCACTGGTGGCATGTGTAGTAAAAATATTACATACAGCACCATAAAGCTGTCACGGTTTACACTCACTGCTGTGGTGGTCTGAGGTCTTTCCTTATTTGGGCAACCAGCAACCACACTGTGCTAAGCTAGGCTCAACACATGAAGGACCACTATTTATACTGAAGGCGCAGAGATGAAACCCATATCTATCTCCTCATCTTCCACCTAGTAACACAACATAAACAAGCCTTTATTTTCAGACAAGTTTGAGTCTGCATTTAAAAGGGTCTGTTCACTCATATTACAAACAAAGAGTTACCTCACTTGAAAGACATGGCTGGGATCATAAGTGTAAGAAAGTTTATAGAGTACAACTGCTACATTGACATCATGAGAATCCTATCAACTATTTCCTGTGTGTGTGTGTGTGTGTGTGTGTGTGTGTGTGTGTGTGTGTGTGTGTGTGTGTGTGTGTGTGTGTGTGTGTGTCCAGATGTCTGAAGCCTGTGGGAATGAGAGCAGTGTGTGAGTAGGACAGGAAATGATGTCAGATATTCACTTGGAGACAGCAATGTCCCTGCTGAACCCCTCTGCATCACACACACACACACACACACACACACACACACACACACACACACACACACACACACACACACACACACACACACACACACACACACACACACACACACACACACACACACACACACACACACACAAACAAGGGTGAGATGTACGCAACGTTTCAGTCACAGAAATCTTCATGTGACAAACCCATTAACTCAAACACACAATCAGTATAATTCTCCTCTTCCTTCCTTTCTCCATCTGTCTCTCTCACTCACTGTGAGGAACTAAAAGCTAAAAGTCACAAGTGGAAAAAGAGGGTGTGATCTAGTTTAGTTTAAGCATGTGTGTGTGTGTGTGTGTGTGTGTGTGTGTGTGTGTGTGTGTGTGTGTGTGTGTGTGTGTGCCAGTTGACAATTAGTTGTTTGCATTTGCATGTGAGTGAGTCATCAAATCGGGCTTTAAAGCATCGACAGTACATAAGCCAATTCCTTTTGTAAAGCAGGTCAGAAAGGAGCAGCTCAGCAAGTCAAGGTCAAGGTTGTCTTGCTCCTTCTTAAGAGGGACCTTCAGTGGTCAGCGTAATCACCAACCCATTTGCATCTAGTGCCTCATTTTCTCTCCACTCTGGCAATCACTGTCTTCTTGCTGCAGACAACTAAAACGTTTTGATATTTCAGACATAATATTCGGGTGGAAATAGGCTAACAACACAATTCCAAAAAAGGGTATTTTCACATAATATGTCTGCATATAATGGCAAAAACAATGAGCATTATGAATATTTCAAATAGATACGTTCCTTCTGTCACATCAACTTTTTTCAGAGAAGTTTTTCTCTTCGGGTTTATGGGAATGGTTCCCAACTATTTGAGCTCAATACACCCACCGATACAAATACATTGGTATTTATTTGTATTTTACAGTTTGCAAGCAATTAAACACAAACATTATTGTTTGATTCAAGTATGTTATAGTAAGTCTCCTCATATTTATCTTATGAGCCCTTGGATTCACCTTAAGAAACCTTGGAGGACCATCTGATAAACCACTGCTAGAATGTTTTTACTTCAGCCTGTATAAATAAAGAAGAAGAGCCTTGAAATAATGTTGACTAAACATGCTTTTAGCACCACATCGTATGTGTTGTTGGTGTTGTTGGCATTTTAACCTGCAATTTTCATTTTATTTGCTTCTTTTATTCGCTTTTGAATGTTTTATAATGTGTTTTATGTATTCTAATCTTGCCCCTGTAAAGCACTTTGAGTGGCCTTGTGTCTGAATTGTGCTATATAAATAAACTTGCCTTGCCTTGCCTGGCCCAGGCAGCAGCTTAACGTGATGTGTTTGCTTTGTTGCTTGCTAAGATGAGGTAGCCAAGGATGACTGTGTGTCTCTTGGTTGGGTGCCTGATGAGTGGCGCGGTTAGCTGTTGATGCTAGCGCGTGATATTAAGTAAATACAACTTGTTATGGAGGGCTGTGTTAAACGTGTGAGGTAGGTTGGTGGTTGTGGGATGCCGGAACACACTGTCGAGCCCAGTGAGCCACATTTTAATTCCCTTGATGGATAAACTGGAAAGTTTCCCAAAAAAAAAGCAGCACTCCACGCCTTACCCAGTTGCTAGTTTCAGTCTTTTGTACTTGAATCATACTGGAGTTAAAGGACATTCTGACTTGTCTATTCCACTAGAGCAGAAACAGTGTTGAGTCTGAGAGGCAATGAGTGAGTGTCTGTTTTTATAAGGCTAATGATAAACACACCAGAGTAAACAGAGGAGTGACTGTGAGGAGAGAAGCTTAATGCACACACACACACACACACACACACACACACACACACACACACACACACACACACACACACACACACACACACACACACACACACACACACACACACACACACACACACACACACACACACACACAGAGATGTAACCTGACCTGCCGTCTGGGTCTTGGGCCCTGGCTGGCGGCGAGAGGACACAATAAGCCATGTGTGTTGTGAGGGAGTCAGGTTTGTCTCCCTGCAGTGTGTGTCTTTCAGTATCCTGTCTATGGGATTCCTCTTGGCTAATGCAACCAACAGATGCAGAATTTTTTTCTTCTCCAGCTGTGTCTTCCTGATTTTCCATCACTCTCTTACTCACAACGCTCTCATTGGCCACTGAAGATTTAAAATGTGAGTCAGACCTCCCCCTTGGATTCTAGAAAGTCTTGTTTACGCCTCCTCTAGTATTCTCTCTTGGAGTTCTCTCTCTTTTGGTGCATTTCTCCAACCGACTCATCCTCCCACTGTGATTGGCCGATTTGAATTTTTAAAAAGTGGCCAATGCCCCTTTTTTGTCTTCCGCCTTCTAGACTCAACACACACACACACACACACACGCATGCATGCTTACACACACACACACACACACACACACACACACACACACACACACACACACACATGTACTTGCATATACTTGCGAGGAAATATTTCAATTGGTTCTCACAAAAATTGTTTTAAAAATTCACACACACACACACACACACACTTTCACAGACACAGGATGTACGCTCTTTTTCCTTCCATCCTTCTTTCCCAAACAACCAGATGGTGAGACGGTGGCTGAGAGACAGACAGCGACAGCCGGCGGAAAAAAGCCATTGGAGAATGACATCACAGTCTCACTCTCACACTGTCTCTCTCTCTCTCTCTCTCTCTCTCTCTCTCTTTGAGGGTATAATGGCTTCATTGTATCCTCCGTCATGTGTGAAATGTTGGAGGAACGCTGCAAATTTTCTATCGGCAGATCCAGGGTCAGCGTAACAAGAAACACACACACACACACACACACACACACACACACACACACACACACACACACACACACACACACACACACACACACACACACACACACACACACACACACACACACACACACACACACACACACACACACACACACACACACACACACACACACAGAGGCTCTACTCCTGCCTGCACTCAGTGTTTGTGTATATCTGGCTTTTATCAGGGATTCCTGAAGCGATTGGGATGACTGGTGGATGTGCATTCGGCCAAGGACACTGGTAAAAGACTGTGTTGTCTATAGGCCCAGTGTACATTTCTTGTATATACTGTATGTGTTTGTGTGCATGTGAACTTGGTCATAGCGGAGGTTTCTTAAGTGACCGTGTTCTGTGTGTTAACGTGCGTGTGTGAGGTCAATTGAGCGTCTTAATGCAGCGTTCAGTGTGACGATTAGTCTGTATTTTTAAACGGGGGGAAATTCCTTGAACAAATTAGAGGAAGACCGAGCTCCCCATGGCCTCAGGGCTTCAGCAGCGGCCATACAATGGGTCATGTGAACTGTCCCCATACATAAAAACAACCAATGATAAATCAAAATGTGTGTGTAAAACAATAAGCCTATGTTTATGTATTTACATATCATGCTATCGTGTCTGAGAAGAAACAAATTCTAGTTGTTTAGAAAGAAAGGTTCAGTATGAATTTCTATACAGGTCAGACATTTTTTTTGTTTTGGAGTAGAGACCGTTAGAGATGGGTATCGAAAACCTAAAAATAAGAAAAACTAAACTGGTACTTGTGTAATGGCTGCTCGGTACCGAAAATATCAATAAGCTCCACACTCCTATGATATTTATGCAGTGTTAATTCATTTTTAACGTAAGAGCATTTTCAAATTTGTCACAGTCTCCCACTGATGAAGAAGCTGCCATCTTAGAGCTGTGATTGGGTTTGACGTTGTGTTACTTCTGCGCTCTCTCTCTCTCCAGTCATGTGCAGCGTGTTTCACAGCTTTAGCAAACAGAAATTGAACTCGTTACTTCTGCCAAAAAATTACCATAAAATAACTGATGAATCTTTTCACCTCATGTCCTTATTCTTTTGCACCGAATAATGGAGAGTTGTATCAATGAAATTATTGATACATTTCGGTATAAATAAGCAGTATCAGTATGGATTTTCTTTGGCAATAAAATCCTAACCAGGCCCATCAGTGGAGACTATTCACTTAATTATTAAAAATGAACTCAAAGCCACACTGTTCATTCACACATCACACTTTCTCAATGTTCGATCTTCTCCTGTATCTATTACAAGAACACATCCAGTCTCAAGTTCTGACCCCACTTGAATCTCTCCCACACAGAGCCCCATGCAGCCGTTTCATTCACTCTCTGTCAAGCATTCAAGCCAGGTCTTACTTTGACGTCTTGCTCCAGGGTTCGGATCAGTTCCCCGTCCACCTGCCCCGTCTGGGCCACGCGAAGAGAGCGCCGCTCTGCCTTCCTCAGCCGGTACTGCAGGATGCGGCAGGTCTTGTTGGCCTAGGGGAACACAAGCGGTGTGTGAGTACAGTAGAAGATGTATTATGTGTCATGATGTCTAAGCTATCCTTGTAACTAGAACTTCACTGAAACCTGTGACTTTAAGGGACATTGGCCATGCATCAGCCACAATACAAGAGAAAAGGTGCAGTACACAAGCACATTCAATCTGAAACTTTCTTAAAGGTCAACTTGTACGCAAAATGCACTTTCATGGTTTTCGAACATTGATATGGGTCCCAGGTGTAGACACTCCCAAAGTATGAGAAAAAAACACTATCCCCTTTTTATTTCTCCCCCTTCACATCTCTGAAAACCTATGTTCAAAAACCGCAGTCTGGTTTCTCTCCACTTATGATGTAATAAGGGAAGACAACCTAACTTAGCACTACCTGCACCTGTGATAAGCATATCCCCTTGGTTCCCCCTGAAACTAACTGGTAGTTTGAGTCAAACCAGCGGTTAAATTCAGGTCCAATCAGAGCAGATTGGGCTTTTTGAAAGGCGGGGCATAAAGAGACCGCCTCAAAGATTGAGCGTTTCAGACAAAGGCTGAAAAGAAGAGATTCAGCAATGGCACTGTGAGAAATATTAATTTTTTAGTCGGCACTATACCATGAAAACAATTATAATAGATTCCCCAAACCACAATTTTGAAACTGAAAATGAGCATTTTATGTCTCCTTTAAACTGTGATGTGCACGATGCACCTGGCTCTGTGTTGCACTTCTTGCTCAAAGGTGACATTCTAGTGATGGACTGATTACCAACCGTCTCTATACATTACACAGCCTCTGCCCGTTTCATCCATTAAAAAGGTAATATCCCAGAGAAAAGATATAGATTCAATGAGTATGCTTCTTTTTTGTTTGTTTTTGTGCGTTCCCTTACCTGCTCTAGCTGCTGCCGTAGGTCCTGTAGCTGGTAGACATCGTCCTCCATGTACATGTCCCTCATCTCCAGCATCTCAGACCTCAGCTCCTCCATCTCATCCTGGGGCACAGTGAAGAACACACAAGGTTAAGTGCATCTCATAACATTTGATTTTTTTTACAGGAGTTTTTTTACGAGCTTGGTTTAACCTGTATATAGGCAACGAGGAGCCGTTATGTGCTGAAGAGACGCCTTAACTGACTGTAACTCAAAGTGATGACAGCGTGATGTCCTCATGTACTGTGGTGGTGGTGGGTCGTAAAGGGAATTCTTTAATGTTTGAACAGGAGTTCCCTATATAGCTTTAAGCATCGCTGTCGTAAAATGCGTGGACAATCACCGTCATCATCAAAGAATCATCCTCCATTAACCTTGTTATATGATACTAACCCAGGCCCATCAATCAATGCTCAATGTTGTTAACACAAACGCGTCTTCTTCGACTCATTATCAGAATGGCCATTATGACAATTAGTGTCCCCTCAGAAATGAACTGCTATGTAGTCTCGCACAGCCATACCACACTAACATCTAATAGTACAACTGCTATGTAATATTCTCTCAGGCCAGATACAGGGGAGAGGTGGGTAAATCAGAAATAGAGATGTTCTAAGGAGCATAATGAATGCCTTAGTAATGCAACTTGATACTGTATTGATTTTCCTTTCTCTTGTTCGCAAAGGAGGTCACACAAAGTAGGTTAAAAGGTCAAGGATGGGTTATTAGATTACCTTAGAAAGAGACTCTTTAACAGTACACCCTCAGGGACATAGAGGGCAGAGAAAAAAAGGGAATTCCTACACTTTAGAAATATGAAGAAAGAAAAATCTGAAAATACTTCTTAAAAAGACATGGAACGCAATGGAAGCCACCGCTCAAAAACAAGCCGGCACAGATGCTTAGTTTATAGAAGAATCATGATCTTGCCTCTTGTATAGACTTATTAAAGATGGATTATTCATTTCCGCCTGACAGTGTGAGTTGCATCATCCCTCTGATTCATATTTTAAAGGCGCAGCTTTTGCATTAGTGTGTGTGTGCATTAGTGTGTGTGTGTGTGTGTGTGTGTGTCTGCAGTGAAATTAACCACACCCCCACTAAAAGGATTGTGGGTCGCTGCTGGGATTTAAAGGGCTTGCAAGTGGGGGGTGTTACACCAGTGAGGTGTGCTTCCAAGAGTGTGCACTATGTGTGTTTGAAAATATCTGTGTGTGTGTGTGTGTATGTGTGTACGATGTGTACATGCATATTAAGCAGATGGAGTATGATTGGCTGTAGTAGTTGTAGTAGTAGCAGCAGCGCTGTCATCATTTACTACAGTGCAGAATGTGGGTCAGCCTCTGCAGAGCCTCCGCAAGCAACTGCAGCAACAATGAGCACTTGGGATGTGTGTATGACTGTGTGCCTGTGTGCGTGTGTGTATGTGTGCTTGCCTCTGTGTGTGTGTGTGTGTGTGTGCTTGCCTCTGTGTGTGTGTGTGTGTGTGTGTGTGTGTGTGTGTGTGCTTGCCTCTGTGTGTGTGTGTGTGTGTGTGTGTGTGTGTGTGTGGAGAAAGGGACTGAGGGGGTAGGTTGTGTCTTTACTGCTACTATCTACAATATAAACAATTGTGTGAGAGTATCGTAAACATGTTAACATGCTATGTAATGTATATGTGCAATTTAGCAGGCTTGCAGCAAGCTGTGTGGGGCGTGTGTGTGTGTGTGTGTGTGTGTGTGTGTGTGTGTGTTATCTTGTGAAAGAGATTTGTTGATGGAGCTAAAATACACTGCAGCAAGAAGCGGTCTGTGCCATGCTGACCACTGAGCTACACACATCTGCAATACAGCGGCAAGAGAGGAGGAGGAGGAGGGAGGGATGAGGAAGAAATGGAAAGGGAAAGGAGAGAGAAATTGTTCTGTCTTCAATTGAAAAGGTGGATTAACATTTCTCTTTACGAACTGTACATTTAAGAGTAGTAGAAATTGTAAATTGGGAGAATAATCTTGGAAAAAGTAAAAGTATAAAAAAAGAAAGAAAAGAGAGTGACTCGACAAAGGGGAAAGAAAGGGAGATAAGACAAAAGGAAGCAAAGGAAGGAGAAAAGGAGAGGAAGAACAGAGCATGGCAGAAATGTAGACGGGTATAGGGAGATAAAGCGCACAGCAGCAGAGCGAGAGAATGTAAGGACCGGAATCGAGGGAAATGGCAGGTTAATGTGGTGAGAGAGGGAGACTGGAGCTGGTCCACTGACCTTCTTTCCACAGGCTAAATAAGAACATGGGAAGAAGATGGTTCCTGTCATAATAGCAAATCACCAGCCAGTCAGGAGAATGGATCGGCCAATCAGATGAGAGATTTTTTTTTAATGAGCCAGACTGGAAGATGTTAGAAATTAGTAATCATCGCGTGCACACATCTGCTGTAATGCGGGTCCTTACTACCAGCTGTGGGACCGTGAACAACACTCTGCGATATGATAAAGCCTATGATAGATGTTTATCAAACGGGGATTGTTAATGTTCCACAACTTTAAGATTCAGAGAGTTGCTTCTATATAATACAGAAGAATACCATTGTACACTTTACAATGTAAAGTGTATGTTGCAAGTGTTCATTGCAATGTACGCAAAAGGTACAATTTGATCATAGGCTGTTAGGCAGGGCAGGAAAACTGTTCACCAGTGCTAAAGCAATTATATTCCATGTAAACCATTGGTAGTATTGCACGATAGTAGTAGTGAGTAGGCTAACACAGTCATCCATACAAGCATGAATCTTCACAGATGCTCCACTATTGGCATAAATTGCAGTCACAGGACAGACATTCCTAAACAATTAGGCTCTGAAAGTCGTGTCTGTGTGACTATCAGGTTTTAGCTGTAACACCAGGCCAGCAATAGAAAACCTATTTATGTAGTCTTTAATTTCCAGGAACAGCATGCGGACCTGAATGCTAATTGAATCCAGCGTTGAGGTTGTTGCTGTGCGAGAGCTGATCTAACAAGGTGTGTGAATGGTGTGAACTAGCAATAATAGCACCAAGGAGACCATCAATCAAAGTGTTGTTAGCACGTCACCTGACCATAATATCTGGGCATGGTAAGTCAGATGAGACCATATTCAACATAACACACTGAAATATAAATTCATAGTAAGGAGGAGTCCTACAGCTGTAAGTCGTTTTGATTTCATAATTACGGCCCAAATGGCAAACAGTAGCTTGTAAAGGGGTCGGCATATTAATGTGCACAATGTGAAGCTGTTGCAGGAAATAGACAAGCCGGGGCACAAAGTATATGCACCAAACGAGTGGCGTTTTCCATCCCAGGATTACTGAGCAGGTGTTCCTCACAGCTGCAGCAACAACAACAGACACAGGACCACACTCAGTCACACTTCACTGCACAGGCCTCCCATGAGGCTTTGGGGTGGTCCAATACGGTAGCTATGTCACATATGCTGTCCTATATACTGTATATACATATTCAGGCACCAGAAACACACACTTTGCATACATCATTATAGTAGTTGGGCAACATTCTGCCCAACTATTAAATCAAATAATCTTAGCTAAATAAGGATACATAGCAACATTTTATAATATTGTGAAATATATCATGATAATCAATAGTATTTGTTCATTTTCAAAACAGTATTAATTCGATTATGTTTTACGTCTGAGGCAAAATAGTTAAAGGTGGAGTCAGCAATTCTGGGGAATGCTTGTTGTCAAAATCACTTTTTGTCAATCAGTGAATATCTCCTCATGATCTGTCTGTACAGTGTCTGTGTGCGCTGAAAAGAATATGGTGTTAAGAAACAGCCTAGGCTCTGTAAACTGGTATGTAAACAAAGGGCTACACAGTAGCTTACAACTACATTTTTTTTCTGTGCACACACAGTTCGAGGGGTAGCATATCGTGAGGAGATATTCAAAGATTTTGACAACAACCATTCTCCAGAATCACCACATCCACCTTAATGTTTCATCACCACCATAGTGATCAATAAAACGCCTGTTAGCTTGTGTGAAGCCAGCCACAGACAGGGTAGAGAGGTGCAGCAAGATCTACATTCTCCAGCACACTGTCTCAACGGACAAGGGTGGTCCTCTTGTCCAGACAGGTGCTCTTGATCAATTCGCCTCCTCAATCAATCTTTGACAATTATTGGCTTGTCTGGTTACTACCAGTTAGTTCTTAGGGGAGATGCTAATGTCATCGACCCGGCCCCCTGATCAATCACTCTCCAGGCTGGATGTATTGCTGGGTCTGCTGGGTCCACGTATATTACATTTCAAACACCAGCAGAGTGCGAGCTGAGAAATGTCTTTAGTGCCAAAATCTGATGACTATAGCCCACCATGTACCCATGATGATGCAGTGCTGAACTGGTTAGAATTTCAGCACAGCCGATAGTCAAATTTCCATTATTTGTATTGAAAGACATTGGGTATACCCTTACCCACCAAATACAAAAACATGGAGTTGAGAATGTGTGCTTCTCTGGGTGTTTACAGTTGTATGGATGGATACGACGAAACAGCCTCTTGGGATAATTAGTCTTCTGTGTAAAACCAATGCTAATTGCATAGCTTGGTCAATTATCAGCAAGGCAGCATGATGCAGATTTCCCTGTGGGCTTTAGGAACAACAACCCCCCCCCCCCCCCCAAGCTGGTGAGTTAAATTACATCCTCACCTCCAGTCATGTGAGCTAAACACAGCTGACAACACAGACATGATCTGGCCAAACTACTGCTATACACCTACACATTGTATGAACTCTTTGCACAATAGTCACATCAAAGGTACCAGTCTGAGGCTATAAACAGGCTGCATGTTTTTGCTCAGCTGCTACTGAGGGTGCAGACTCTTTATCATAACACCATCATGCTTGTAGTGACTGAGGCTTGGACAGCATCCAAAGACAGCTGTAGTGTACTGTGTACACACTGGGAAACCAGACAGAGGGAACTGAAAACAAACACCATAGACTTTATGATTTAAACACCAGGATTTTGACAAGAGAGAGACTTTCTTTTTGCATCTTCCTCCAATGTAAAATGACAACAAGCAAAGATAGAGAAACTATTTTGTTTATGCTGTCATAAAAATAAAAAATAATCCCATGGGATCCCTGAAGCAAAATCGGGTCTGTTAAATGATTAAACCACCTTTAAAATCCACTGATAATTGACAGGCTCTATGACTTACTTTGAGGTAATCATTCTCAGACCTCAGCTCCTCTATCTCCCGTACAAACTCCTCCTGCATGCCGTCCATGAACTCCTCTGTGAGGTCTGAGAAAGCCAGTGATGTGCTGGCAGGCACCCTGCTGTCAAACGAGATGATCGAGCGCTCGTCGCCGGGGGACACGCTCCCTTCCCCGGTCTCCGCGCCCAGCGACAGACGGTCCTTGTAGTCCGCGGAGGAGGAGGAGCCGGGGGTCCTGGTGGCATGTTGTTGTCCAGATCTGTCCACAAACGCGCCTCCATCCCTGGCCGCCGCCTGCTTGTTATTGTCTCCCTCCGGCCCACCGCCACGGCTGCTCCTCGACTCCGTATCGCTGCTCACCGCGTCCGTGGAGAGCTTGTTTTCCTCGGAGGCGCAGTCCGAAAGCGAAGAGCTGCTGTCGGTAGGAGAAAGCTTCCCGGTGGCGCAGCCTGAATCCTTGGATACATCGTCGGATAAATCTATGCTGGCGTCCGATACCTTCCTCTTCCCTGCGGTGCTCTTGGACGCTTTGGCCGCGTGCGTTTTGGCAGAGGAGGAGGACTTGCCCGCCGGTTTGCTACCACCACCACCACCACCACTACTCTTCTCCGCTTTGCCGTCCTTCCCGGGGAGACTTCCCACGGGGCTGCGCCTGGAGATGCGGCTCCCCAGGTGGATGGGTCCCGGCTTGACGCTGAGTGCGGGAGTCGCGATCCCGCCGCGGATCTTGGTGAGCGACCAGCCGGCTACGTCCTTGGGTCTGGCCGGAGACGGAGCGCGGTTTATCTTCTTCTTGACTCCCGGCGGCGGAGGGGGCTGAGCGGCTTGCTGCTGGGTCTGCTGCCCGATGTCCGAGCCCTCCGCTCCGCCACCGCTCTCCATCTTCTGCCGGAGATGGACTCTCCGTTCCTTGGGCGAGGCGAAGAAGAGGTGCGCAGCCGGGGAGTTCTGGACATCAACCTCCTTTGTTTTTGTCATTCATTCCGTGTAGGCAAAACACAAGGAAAAAACTGAAATGAAAAACCTCCTTGTTTTGGGGGGGAGAAGTTGCGAGTGTGAATAAACAACTGCAGTGCAACACAAAAGGATCAGGCAGATCCTCTGTCCTGTTGTTGAAACAGATCCTAGTGCAACAAGACGAAGAAGAAGCAGGAAGCAAAGAGTCCCAAAAAACTGCAGAAAAGCAAAATGTAATCCCGTTTTGCAACTGGGGGTGTTTGTAGTCGTTTTGTGAATTATTCCGCTTTGTTCTGTTAGAAATCCTACCCTCCTCTCTCCAGGGTCTGTCTCGATGACATAGCTTAATTGAAGTAGCCGGTTCCTGCTCAGCTCAGAGCGGTTGTGGGTGAGAACAGAGAGGCGGTGTGTGTGTTTGGTGAGTGTGGTCCAACCTCTCTCCCCGCCCAGATAACGGGATGTAGCCCTGGAGGAGGGAGGGAGGGAGGGAGAGAGAGAGAGAGACAGTTCTGCAGCTCTCTGCCGCCTCCTTTGCATGCCTATTGGAAGGACACTAGAAGGAGGCAAAAGAGAACAAGAGAAAATGTTTGGATGCTCATCAGAGATAAAGAGGATGGCCCTGCTATAAGCACTGCTTTAAAAACAATGTGTTGGCTACTTAATGAAATGGGATAGTATTTACATTCAAATACGAATACATTGGCTACACTTTACTTAAGGTCAGACTCTGCTGGAAATAACATATTTTCAATCACCGGTCAATTTTGAGATTTTTGTCTATTTTGCTTCCATTAAGCTATAAGTCTTTTTCATAGTATAAATAAAAGGTCAAACATTTACATTTCGGTGTTTATTTTACTGCAACTTGTCTGTGTAAGTGAGAGGTACACTTACAATCAATACTGAATGACCAAACTCTCAGCAAGCTGCCTTTTATACACTCCCAGCCGCAGGTAATTATGTGGACTTACCTATATCCGGTGGACACACCGCACATAGAATATTATACATTTACACACAAGCAACCCAATATTTACACTAAACACAGACAGAATAAATATGTACACAAATACAAATGTATTTCCCTACCTATCAAGTAATATTATCCAATAATCACAACAATAAACCCGGGTTGCATATTACTCTCCCCTCTTTCAGTCTCATGGTTTAATCTAACAGCTCTTAAGCAGGTGCTCTGGGCCTAACACACCTGCTGAAGACACAACCAAAGGACTCAAACTAGGTAGGTTGAGGTTAGAGCACTGTTGGGAGACATGTTACTGGTTTGTCCAGAAACAGTTAAACATGTACAGTGCAGAGAGACATACATTGTATGGCAAAATGTCTTTCCATCACTAATGTTATCTTTCTACACAGGCAAGATGGCCAGTCCCTTTGCGCTCCCTCAACGGAAGTCAAAAGAACGACATGTTATGTTTCACTTTTTAATAAACCATTTAAACCAAGCCCCACCCTCAGTGATTTTTACCAGCATCCAATAAGGAAGTGTAGTAGACAGGAAGGGCCACTGGGGGTGGTATCAAGACTGTGCAATTTTTCTTTGACTCACTTGTTAGACAGGCCGTTTTCAAAGTCTTATTAAACCTATTTACAGCCTGGTCCACAAAACCATTCTAGTCTGTATGTGTAGGTCATTTCTCCATCACAACAATGAGGGGGGTGAATTTTTTTGGACCAAGCTAGTTTTTATTCTTTTGGAGGTTAAAATGTATTGGCGCGATCTCTTGAGTGACCGTTCTCCGCCCGTTGTCCCTCACTTTGCCTCGGAGGTATACGTCAGCTCGATGGGCGTATCTCCCTCCCCCCGACGTGAGGCGGAGTAAAAATCTCACAAGATGGCGACACGCATAAACCAGGATTATTGGATGCCGTGTGAATAACTGAGGTCAGCACGGATGATACATCCATATTATATACTATCTACGATTTAAACGCACGTGTACTGTGGTTTGTCAATCCTCCATTTTGGTTAACCCTTTAATTGTAGGTAATGCAACCCATGGTCTCATCAAAGTTTGCATCTGTATATTTCTCCTAAACCATTTTTAACATCCATTATCTCATCTGCATCTAGTGATTGTTGCACACATCCTCTCGGGGCCTGCACACTGTCAGCATTTATTATTTTGGCTTTAATTTTTATTTATATGGAGAGATATTTACAATTGCTGTAGGCTAAATATCATATCACAGCACGTGTCAACTGAGCTTAGTTACAAGTTGTACCCCGTAAAGGGCTTTTCTCACGTGTAATTCTCTTTGAAAGGCTGGTCCATTCTATTATTGAAATCAACCCAAGGGAGAAGGCACTGCTAGAAAACAAAGCCAACAAGACAATTGAAGACTGCACACATGACAACTCGCCCTGGAAATCAATAGATGGGCCTAAATAAGATTAACACATAGAATAATACGCTGACCTACTGAATGAGATAATCAATCGCAGTGAACATAAAGGATTAATTTGCTTTGGGGAAAGCGTCCGTCTTATGGTTGATGCCTCTGTTTAACAGATTTCGTCATTGCTGCAATAAGTAGGTATCTCCAAATGTTATTAAACTGTATTGTGTCCAAAAAAACCTATTTCTTACAGTACCATTGCTTGATCTCCTTTTCAGCCTCTGTCTGAAAGGCTCCAATTTAGAGTCTGTCTCCTTAAGCCCCGCCTTCCAGAAATCCCACTCTGCTCTGATTGGTACTGAATGTAACTGTCGGTTAGAACCTGGGGCATCTTGGGGTGTGACTATCACAGGTGGAGGTAGTGCCAGGTTAGGTTGGCAGTGAGGGGGCGTGGCTTCTCCCCGTATGATGTCATAAGGCGAGAGAAAGCTGACTGAGGTTTCTGAACACAGGTTTTCAGAAAGGTGGAGGTGGAGAAAGTTTTTCATACATTGGGACACAGGGGACATAGAAATCTTGAAAAAAAAAACAAGAAAAATTGCATTTTGGAGAGGTGACCTTTTAAAGGAGCACCAAGGTGGTAACAATTCACCATGAGGTGGACATAGATACCAACACATTTTACATTTCACTGAAAACCTCATACTGTAGTGGCGAGAGGGGAAAAGGTCTGTATCAACGTTTGTGCCAAGCCATCCAGTAGATGTTGAGATACTTCAGAGGATAAGTCAACTGTTTGAGCTTCTGTCGAACATCCCAAAAGCCATTAGGGTTCCTGCTTTGTTGGAAATAGTGACATCAGGAAGTATATTCCTGCCCCAAAATCTTATGTTATATACCATACATTTCCTTTACAGCATGTTCTTTTTGTGGTACACTTATGTAGGTACCAGGAAGTTTGATGGCCAAAAAGTGTCTTTCTGCACTATTTCCCACAAGGGACATCGATGTTATGTAATCTCCAACCATTAACACATGATTCCTTTCATTATTCAAGCTAAGAAGCAGAGTGGGACCTCCTCCATGTGCTCCTACCTATTCCCTATATCTAATAATAACCATATTCATGATTTCCCCCACCCCCCCATGTGCTTGGGGTTCCTCAATGGTACGACTGCACACTTACACAATTACATCATTTCCAAATGCAATGCAACATACGCTTTGATATTGATCGTTTGTCTGTGTCGAGGCTGTTTGTAAAACCGTGATCCATTGTCAGAATAAAAACAATTAATCACAGAACAGAACGAGTATGTCGATACCGTCATATCCGATACCGTCTGCGGTTGCAGAACCATGCTCTGTGAATGATTTATGAGCAGAAACTTGAGAAGAGCAAACCCAGAATTGGAGCAGTTCGAATATATTATATACCACTCAGGCCATATGGGAAATGGACTGCATTTCACATAGCCTTCTTTTACAAGTTATGCAACTCACTCACCCATTCTAGGGATGCACCGATCCAATATTTTTCAATTCTGACCCGTTTCAGATATCTGGGTTTTGGATATCTGTCGATACTGTGAGATATAATTATTTAAACAAATATATTGTTGCTTTTGGTATTGTATGTAAGGTTATAAAGGCTAAAGCAACACAGCAATTCTAATATAAAAGAGCTAATATAAAATAAAAAAAGGTTTAAATATATTCCAACCCATTTATTTGAACTGCTTTGAACGGTTTCAGTACACATGCATATCAGAACTTCCACTCCTTCACAAGGTTTCGAAAATATTAGAAAATTAAGAAAATAATTAAAAATATCTATGAAAAAAAGCCAGTTAATATAAGCTGCTGGCTGCTTTCTTAGTATGAACATAATAAATGAAGTTACAAACAACAGCATGAAAAACAGAAATAAAGGACTGTGGAATTTGGATGGGTACATGGATCGGTGGTGTCAACGCATTCACACTCGCCCACTGATGAACTACATTTGGTTGGCAGACCATCAGGAGCTAGTTTGGGGTTCAGGATCTTGCCCCAGGGACGCTTCAACATGCGTCAAACCTACCACCGACCCTGCTATCTATGGACCATCGCCACATCCGCCCCATCTGACAGAGCCATCTGTCAAGGACCAGTATGGAGACTCCTGATTAATACTGGACACTTTATACATACACACACATACAAGTAACATGATTGTACTGAGACAATAATGAGAGTAATGCAGGAGTAATTAAGACAGAGATGATTATGGTAAGAAGAGACTGTATTACTGCAAGGTTTCACTGTCCAAGGGATTATATGGTTTTTAATGAATACAGGAGAGTATTCCACATTCAGACCTTTTTTGACACATTCCAACCCAGCCGCATATATTCAAAAACGGTACTTTAGCTCCATCTAGATTTCATTTATATTTGAAATTTCATATAAGGTGAACTCATTTTGCACACACACTGTTGGCACAATCCATGTGTAGTCTATACCTCAATTATTTGTGCCCGTGCAGCTTAACATTTTAGGAACATCCCAGTCAAACACACATATACAACTGTAACCAGTATATCACATAGCCATTGTCATTACACACGTGATACAGTGTATAAGGTCTGAAAATCACTTTTGGCTCAGTTGATCAAGGAGCTATTAGCCTACTATTTGTTGCCAATGCACACCAAACTATTCATTTAAAGCAAGCAAAAACTCTTTGAAGGTGAAATCTGATGTCCTGTCAAATAAAGTGCTTTTCTCCTGTCTCTTGTGACATTTTCTAAACCCCTTGGCAGTGCTCTTACATTTTCATATGAGCAGGACGGGTGAATTTTAAATGATGCAGTGTTTAAATCATTCATGGCTAATGATCCTGCAGTGGCCGCCACAGAATTACATCAGATAGATTTTACATCTTTATTTACACAATACATGCCGAATACCTGCTAATAAAATGCTCACAATGAGCTGTCGTGTAAATGACTGATATTCAGGACATCTAAGGAGCCCTTAGCAGAATCATTGTGGTGCCCTGGTTTGCAGTGGATAGTGAAGTATTGCCACCGCAAACCGGCACCTGTATGCAATCATAACTCGCACCTTTGCATTTTAACTGTACTTAGCCTATCTCTTTTAACATAATGGGCCGCAATCACTTTACTGGTTTTTACGTTTAAAACACTTTTTTTTAAAGAAGTGTAATAATTTCATTAATAAAAAAAACTGTTCTGACATTCAATCATTCAGCATTTAGCCTTGAACATATTGCATTGATGGATGGATGGATGGATGGATGCATAGATAAATGAGTCAAAAATCATCAACACCCAACACACACACACACACACACACACACACACACACACACACACACACACACACACACACACACACACACACACACACACACACACACACACACACACACACACACACACACACACACACACACACACACACACACCCACACACACACTAGTGTCACATACCTCAGGTTTCTAGCAGTGGGGTTTGAACCCACGTCTCCAGGTGGACCATCTTCAGCTCTGAGGATTCATTTTGTTACCAGAAGGGTTGGCAGTTAATTCTCAAAATTCTGTGAACTCATGGTGACCGCTTTGTTCCCCGAAAGGGAGGGCCCACTCTGCTGATATCAGAAATACACAATATCACTGCACTCATTTTCTGAAGCCCACAAACAGCTTTTTTTTCATCCATATTCAGCATTTGGTACCTTGCAACTAATTTTATGTTGAAAAATCTCTTGTGGGATTATTTCTGGTTTGTTTTGATGAAAATAGAAAATAAGAGGATGTGAGTCCCTGAGCATTAAAGCAGCTTGGCTCCAAACCAAACCGTCAAAAAATAAAAAAGTAGCTGCATGGTCAGTCACCACAAGAAAATTAAACAAACACTATTGGTGAAGAAACAAAAAATGCTGAAATCAACAAAAAAGTCACAAAAGAGCAGGTTGACTAAGAGCACAGTCAGGTGTTAGCAATAAGATAACCAATAACTGTTATGTTCAAGTTTCCCAGTAAGTCATGGCAGCCACAATTCATTTCATAATTCACAACTATGCTTTTCCCACTGCGAACAGTCAACATGAAAGGGGTCCAGTCCAGTCATGAGGGCCTTCCTGTGCTTTGTGATCCACCACTCAGATTACAACACACTTATTAAGGATCCAATTCAACATGGAAATTGTAATTTGGAGTGGTAGAATGCCACTATGAATGATTAATGAACCCATTGTTGCACATTAGGAGATGGTAAAATGCCTTCATTGAATAATTAAGAAGAACCCCGAAGGGCTAGACAAACAGCAATCATGCTGGCCCTGATAAAGTCTCCCCCATAATGACTGAAGTATAGTGTTGAGCCATTCCGTAATGAAGTGAGATACCTTTACTACTGTTACTGTCCCTGCGATGTTAATGTTGTTTGCTTCTTTGTGGTAGCTCTTTGTAGAATGCATGTCGATATATATATTAATAAGGCCCACTGTAATGAGGACACCCCTGCCCTTTAACAAATGCATGTGTGCCTGGAATATTGTCCCATTCCAACTGCTCAGCCGAACAAGGTTGCAATTATATCTGCCTATGTGTGACCATGTAAAGATCAGTGCACCATTACTTCATTTTAATTAAGTAGCTTGCAGCATTTAGCTATGTGGTCTGAACAGAGCGGTAGCTTATACAAGTAAAATTATATTTTCAGAGCGTGTACAGCCATTGGTCACACACCGATTCAGAATTGAAATCCATGTTAAAGGTGCACTATGCAGTTTCATGGGAGGGGGTTTGTTTACATTTGCAGAGCCTGCAGTTAGTTTACACAACCTATTTTCACTACATTTTATTCTTATTATTGAATAATCCTATCATCATAAATCCAAACAAATGTATTTTCAGGAACCTGGAACCAAACGTGAGACTATAATATGTTTGTAAACCAAAATGCGGGGCCCTGCTGCTATAAACAACAACAGTGAAACTTTTTCAGGAAGCGTTCTAACTTCAAACAGTGATACAGGTATCCAATTTTTCTTATGAGAATATACCTTAGAAAATGTTCCCTTTCTCTGACACACTTAAAGTTACATACTGTTCCTTTATAAATATACAGTAGGTGATAGTGTGCACTGCTCCTCCTGTTGAGTTAAGTACTGTTTTTGTAGCCAAACTTTAGGTCTTTGGAACAACCCGGCCACTTGAACTCTCGTCAAGAATGTGAGTGCAAACCAGGCCATGACACTTCTCTCACACCATGCCACTGTCTGTCTAGGCCTCAATGGAAGACTGGGAGGGAGGAAACCCATCCGGCCAACCAGAAAATACCCGTCAACAATGAACATATTTTACTAATTATCCGTGCGGGGAAGAAAAAAAACACCCTGATATGCCCTTTCATTGCCGGTTCCTATCTGGTTATTAGAGTGCACCATGTCCAGTCTGATTTGCTGAGAGGGGGAATAAAAAAAAAGGGCTGATAAAAGAAAGTTGCTGTCCTTGCAAGTTGTTTCCAGCCCCGGTAATTAGAAAGCAGTGAGAGAGAGTGGTGTGTGTGTGTGTGTGTGTGTGTGTGTATGTGTGTGTGTGTGTGTGTTGGTGGTAATGAAGAGGAGTCTCATCAGCAGAGACACCGACTACATTCTGCTCTGCTGCTGACACCAGGACAAAGACACATTCCTTCTATGTCTGCCCTCCTTTTATTTCCTTTAGGTAGTAGTGCTGTCTGTTGCTGCCAGTGATTATTTTTTGCTGAAATGAGATTTTTATGCCTTTTACGATATATAGCTGAAGGTCGTCTTGTCCGTCAGTCCGGGCAATTTCTTCTCTGAGTGCAATATATCAAGAATGCTTTGAGGGATTTTCTTCAAGCTTTGTTTATTGTTTATTTTATTCCACATACAAAATAGATTTAAAAAAACATGTAGTAAAACAAATTCAAAATACATGTGTGGGTGTGGCAGAAACCTGTACAGGCTTATATAGAGCCACACCCAAAAATACATTTACATATTAATATTAGCAGATCAGCACACAAGCGCACACACACACAAAAAACAAAAAAAAACATATGTATAAATGAGAAAAAAAACAAAAAACAAAAAAAACAATGCAAAACAATCAAAGAAATTAAGAACAAAACCCAAGACAATAATATATATATAAAAAAAATAAAAAATCACTTCAGCTTCTTCAAGCTTTGCACTTATGTCGACTCTAACTCAAGGGAACTGATTCGATTGTGGAGGTCATAGGTCCGAGGTCACTGGGCACTGTGAACTCATTCGTCATGAACGCAAATGTCTAGAGAACACTTTGAGGGGTTTTCTTCAAAGTTTTTGCACAAAGGTCTACTCTGACTCAAAGATGAACTGAATGGATTTTGGAGGTCAAGGGTCAAAGGTAACTGCAACCTTACATATTGTCGGGTCGCAGTAAAATATTGTAGCTTTTTGAAGTGGGGTTGTATGGGGTACTTAGGCGTAGTTTGTGTGTTACCTTATGGAGATGGAAATCAGAGCAGTCACTACGAGGAGTTTTGGGGGAGACATCGCTGTAGCAGAAGTCAGCCTTCTATTGTTACAGAGGGGGCCAAAAGAAAATCGTTTTTTTTCCCCCACATATATAAATGCTAATCTAAAACCTAAATATCCCTTCAATTGTACGCTAAAATGAGATGATTTCAACAGCTTTAGTTTGCCGCCAGACAGCTGTTTACTTATTTTTTTCTTGTATCTCTTGAATGCTCCACAGTAGCTCTGAGTCAAGCAGCTGATTGCCGGATGGATGCAAAAATAAAGGGATGTCTCGCGGCAAACTAAACCTCTGCAAAAAATATCTCACTTTAGCGGACATTTCAATTAATATTTAGGTTTGAGGTTAGCATTTAGGTATACTGTATATGTGGATAACAAAATGTTTTTCTTTTGGCCCCCTTTTTGGAAACAATAGAAGGCTGACTTCTGCTACAGTAATGTCAACCCCAAACTCCTTTTAGTGACTGTGTTGACAGCCATCTCCATAAGGTAACACACTAACTATGCCTACGTATCTCATACAACCCCACTTCAAAATGACTGAACTATCCCTTTCAAGCTTTGCCTACCATCCCTTTACTTTCCCCGATCTGCAATTGTATGCCTTGCGGAGGTGTACTACCACCAAACTCTATCTCTAGTTTCTGTCAAAATAGTTTTGTCAATTTACAGCCATTTAATAAAAAGTTAAAATAATATTAGAATTTAAATCATTTATTTTTTTAACCTAAAGACACAAACTAGAATCTGCAGCAATGTAGTCAGTCTCAACTGATTTTTTTGAATCCCTTCTGCTAGAGTGAGAGAGGTTTTCTTTCTTCTCCTGCAAGTGAAATGAGTCTCATGTGGCTCACTTTATCTAGAATAACAAGTTTCTCCTGCGCTCCCTCTCCCTGCTGGCTACAGTAGATTGGCCTATATACTGGGTAATGCTATCAAATCACAGACCTCCTGCTGACACTGCTGGGTCTTGCCTAGGGGCGAAGTGTGAAGTGCACGTATGTGTGTGTGTGTGTGTGTGTGTGTGTGTGTGTGTGTGTGTGTGTGTGTGTGTGTGTGTGTGTGTGTGTGTGTGTGCATGTGCTTGTGTGATCTCATGCCCATATCTTAGCTTGAGACCCAAAAAAAGTAAAAATTAGAATATTGTTATGACTTCAGTTTTTAAAGGCCTCATTATTGAAGAGGAGATGTGGCATTAGCAGATCTGTACTATTTTAAATGGCATCTTGTATTTCAGAGGAGGATCAAATCCTGTTGAAGTGAACATTGTCCTCTGTATGTGCATCATGA
>CM049404.1:7492500-7567500 GCA_026929865.2 Hyperoplus lanceolatus | reverse complement strand
GGGAATTCCAAACATGACAAAATCAACACACAGTTGAGGATAATTTAGTAACTTACAAACGCAAGAACATGAAATAATTCTTTGTCATGGCTGTGTAACTCTCTTAGCAGGCAGCAGGTTATATCAAACATATCAGTGACTGACTGGCTACATTATTTTATTTTTTTAAACTTTTATTTTAGTGTTTTTACGATTTTTACACATATGGACAAAAAACAGAACAAGTAGACACATACAATACCCACACAACCCCCACCCCCTCTCTCCCCTCCCTCACATAAACAGGCAAGAATGACACACAACAAAAATAAAGAATACAAATTATAAAAGACCAGGAACAAACAAACAAGACAAAATAATCAAGAAAACAAGCTACAAATACATAAACTAAACAGAACAAAAGCAAAAACAAAACTGGGGCAAATCTCACATGGCACCTATGGCTACATAATTGATGAGAGAGTCATACACACTGGCCAAGCTCATGTCTCATAAACAGGGTTGGAAACGAAGATCTAACATCACAACATTGATCATTTCAAGAGGCACAATATAATCCAATGTATTAATGTTATTTTTAACATTCAAAGGCAGATTTTATTCCAAAAGAACTGTAGAAATGTAGAAAGTAGCATTTTGACAACTGTGCACTCTTAGACACGCTCATATTTAAAAAAATACATATAAAAAACCCTCAAACTAAGCATTATTTCTTATTGTTTATGGTTTGACACAGCCTATTTGATATATAGATTCTGAAGGTTAACGGCTGTAATAGGAGCCTATGAGCCACTCTTTACGCAATTTTTAGCAATCTACATGCAGAACACCAGCACTTTTCACTAATCAGCATTGGCATCAACACCAAAGGTCATAGTCATCAGCAACAATCACAATTCCAGTCATTCTCCTCGTGTTCAGGTGATCTCCTCTGACAGATAATGAGAGGGACGTACACCTGGAATATGAAACCATCAGGGTGTGGCGTTCACTGACCTCCTATATGTAACACTATCCACCTGACTTCACGTTTGCCCCACTCATGTCCAATATCCTCATGATAAGAAAAAAAAGCTTCAAAATACCAGAAAGATTTAGAAATTTAAACAAAGATATGTGAGGTCCATGACTCGCGTAGGACATTGATATTAAGGCTATTTCAGAAAAAATTGACATTGTTATTAATTTAAAAAAATAACACAAATATGAACAATAACTATGCTGAAACTTGTCATTTTTAATTGGTGAAAATATGGGATTTTCTCACAGACCATTAACATATTATACATTATATTATAACATTTCACAAAATAGGCTCAAAAGATAAAGAATCCAAATATTGGCTAACACCATCCACTATTTATCGCCATCATTGGACATTACACGGGGTGTGTTGTTTTTGGTCACCTGATTGGCTGCGCATCATGCCTGTCATTTGTGTAACCACGCCCCTACTGTCAGTGACTTCCGCCTCTGTGTCAGTACACGGTTGATTCCTGCCCATCCTTTGGTCAAAACCCTCACCCAGCACACACCGCCGAGGTAAGACGAACAACTTGTCACTGCCCTCTCTATGGCCTACTGTTGTGTTTTCGAGGTAGTACATTTTTGCTCTGCCTATTTGTGTACAAGGAAGTTCGACCAACTATGCTAGTTAATTAGCCACTTTATTTTTCTGTAGCCCGCCCGCTAAGGGTAGAGCTGTCTCACTGACGTCCTGTCAGTTTGAGTTGTCAGCTGGATGTGTTGTCGTTTAGGACCGCATATGCTTATTTAATGACATTGTTTTGGTTCAGAACTATTGGCCGAGGTTAAATATTTTAGTTTTAACTTGGCAAGCTAGATGTGTGTGTGTGTGTGTGTGTGTGTGTGTGTGTGTGTGTGTGTGTGTGTGTGTGTGTGTGTGTGTGTGTGTGTGTGTGTGTGTGTGTGTGTGTGTGTGTGTGTGTGTGTGTGTGCTCTAGTGTGTGTGCTCTAGTGTTAGCAAGGGAGGGAGCAGTTCACAATGTAGCGTAGCATCATCTGGGATGGGTTATCCTTGGCACTTATGTAGCGAATTGGACGTTGAATAAGATGTCAGTGGAGGTTTCATTATTGAAAAACACAGCTTGGTTTGAGTGGTAGGCTACACCCATTCCTAGCTACGGGATATTACTCATTTATTAACAAGCAGTATCTGGAAGGGAGTTATCTAGGTTGGATAGTGGTGGTGCGATTGTCAGTTCAAGTTTGACCAAGGTGAAATGTGTGAGTGAGACCATACAGCCAAAGAAGAAACGGATATGTTAGTCTGAAGAAGGCGTGAAAGCCATTCAGAATTCCTTGCGTTAGATAAATAGAAACACTTGGATCATCAGTAGCACTTAGTTCAAAGTTAGATTAATTAAAGTCGCCTCCGTAGTGGGTAGGTTAGTGGGTAGGTATTACTACTAGCAGCAGCGGTGGGAATGTTCCCTCGCCGGTTTGGTTGGTCACTGCCTCGATCACCATCTAGACCTGACTCACCAGATAGACTAAACAAAGCCTTGTTTGTTTTTTGTACTATATTTGACACCAATGTTTGCAGCAAAACAGCCTGCAGTGTGTCTGTTCTCCCTAAGATAGATAGAGATGTCCTGAGAGCGAGAGGGTGCATTCACTGACCCCTGTTGTTGGTGATGATGCTCAGAAAAGGTGCTTAGGCTTAGCGTGGATACATCCCATTTCACTATTGTTTAGTCTATTGAAAATGATTGACTAGCACTTGGGAACATGGCATGACAATGGTGCAGACACAAATGACAGACTTTATCCTGTTGACCTTAACAAGACATTGCAAATGTATCATTTGTAGATACATTATAACAATTGTTAATAAATTGACTAACTGAAGTTGAACTGCAAACAGATTATTCAGTTTCTTTAACATATGACCCTATTATTAGGCCTGATATGATCATACTAGGCATATTAACATAGTATATATTAAATATTTAATTACAATGGTGCCGGATATTGATCACTTGTTGCATACTTATCTTCTGTTGAAGCCTCTATACCAAGATTGCAAATAAGACAAATTGTAGTTGTTTTTTAATGTATTTCTCATTAATATTTTGATGTAAAAACAAAACAAAACGTGGGATGCACACTGACATAGGTTAGGCTACATACAATTTCACCAAAAATGTGGTATTTCAGTAAAATTTCAAACGTTAGAATACATTCGGTTTAAAGTCACACACACACACACACACACACACACACACACACACACACACACACACACACACACACACACACACACACACACACACACACACACACACACACACAGGAAGGCACCTATACATTACACCAGAATATTCTCTCTGGAATTAGAGCTGTTGTCATTGTGTTGTTCCTCTTCCTCCCCAACGTGCCTTAATTACCCCCTTAGTTAGTTGCTATGGCGATGTTCTCCGTTTGAAAGGGGGAGCATCCTACTGTACCAACACAGTTTGTTGTTTTTTTGCTGTAGCCTATTGAAGTGTCGATAATGTGACAGGACACCTAGACAGGTATTCTACTGATGCAATATTTTTTTCTCGAGTTCTATAGACGATGTTAGGGGAACAGGAAGGAGATTTTGCAAGACCATGTCTTAAAAGCCAGCTTTCAAAACAGTTGTGAGAGGAATTTTGCACAAATTGCTGTATACCAACACACACACACACACACACACACACACACACACACACACACACACACACACACACACACACACACACACACACACACACACACACACACACACACACACACACACACACACACACACACACACACACACACACACACACACACACACACACACACACACACACACACTCTCACACACACACACACACTTACAGCAGATGTAAGGACAGTTCAAACATGTTTTGAAACACAAGTTGTAGTTTTTCTGTTCGAAATTCAGAACAATAAATTGACGTGGAAAATATTTACTGAAGGATCATGTGTCCTGCTACCGCTTAAAGTAGTGTCTATACAATCAGCTATTGTGTGAGGCATTCAACAGGTTTGCAGTTATAGTGATCTTAATAATGGTAAGGCTACTGGGCTTATTGCAGTGTGTTGAGACAGAGTTTAACATTACATTAGTCTAGGCAACCATCCAGAGGCAACACAAACCAAGACTGTATACATAATTTATTTTAGCAGCCAGCAGACTAATGGCTAGCCAATCAGGAGCATGCCTGTCTTATACACACAGCCATTGCATTGTTGTTCTCTGATTTGATTGGCTCCTGGTCAGAAGTAAAGTGCATGTAGGCCATTAGGGACAAACACCTGCCACATCTACACTATTATGCCTACTGTCATTATAGACCAATACTGTATGTGATAATAATAAGTAATTTGTTCTGTTATTAGCTTCCCTGCAGGTGCATTTACTTTTTTTCTAGGTGCATTTGCAATACTGTGCCATCAGATGTTTAGTTATCATGAAATACTGTGGTAATTTAACACAACCATTAAAGCTTTCGATCTACCGGGCGATCTTTGTTCCTACCCTCACCTATGGTCATGAAGGCTGGGTAATGACCGAAAGAACGAGGTCGCGGGTACAAGCGGCCGAAATGGGCTTTCTCAGGAGGGTGGCTGGCGTCTCCCTTAGAGATAGGGTGAGAAGCTCAGTCAACTCGGGGCAGAGCCGCTACTCCTTTGAGTTGAAAGGAGCCAGTTGAGGTGGTTCGGGCATCTGGTAAGGATGCCCCCAGGGCGCCTTCCTAGGGAGGTGTTCCAGGAGCGTCCAGCTGGGAGGAGGCCTCGGGGAAGACCCAGGACTAGGTGGAGAGATTATATTTTCACGCTGGCCTGGGAACGCCTCGGGATCCCCCAGTCAGAGCTGGTTGAAGTGGCCCGGGAAAGAGAAGTTTGGGGTTCCCTGCTCAAGCTGCTGCCCCCGCGACCCGATTTCGGATAAGCGGTTGAAGATGATGATGATGATGATGATTAAAGCTACAGTGCGTAATGTTTTTTCATAGGAATGAATGTCAGTTACGTGCAATCCATCGCCAAACGAGTTGACGGAATGTCGATTAAGCCTAGTATCAGCTTCACAAAACTCTCTCTGTATCTGATAAACTGGTGTCAACACCCTTGACAGTGGCGCAGGAGCTCAGAAAAAAAAAATCCCTAGAAAAAGTTTCGCTTTGCAGAAAAAATGTAAACACAAGTTGTAGATATCATATGAAATGAAAGCGGGTCCTGGGCCTGATAACCTGACACGCAGAAGCAAAAATCCAGCATAGCCAGTTCCTCCCAGCTGAACCAGTCACACACACACACACACACACACACACACACACACACACACACACACACACACACACACACACACACACACACACACACACACACACACACACACACACACACTTTATAACAACATGAAAGACAAAACGTGCTTTTGTGTTTTTTTTTAATGTGCACTCAGCTGGGAGTGTCACGGTGTTTGTGTTCAAGGTGTTGGTCACAAAAGGTTTTGAGGCAAGATGCTGAGCAGGCTTTCTATCTTTACACCTGTGGGAAAGTCAAGACCCAGGTAACCTCCTCCTAGCAGGTATCACTGGAACGTGCTGACTCACATTGTGTGTGTGTGTGTGTGTGTGTGTGTGTGTGTGTGTGTGTGTGTGTGTGTGTGTGTGTGTGTGTGCTCACTCAGCATCCTGTTCAGAATGAGAGATTGTTCTGTTCCCAGAGGGTTTACACACTGAGTTCTAGCAGTTGAAACATAGAAAAGGACACACTCATGTCTTGAATCACAGAAACTAGGTAACCATTGAACGCTTTAGGATTTTCTTGGCATGGGGACTGAGTTTGGCCCTCAGTTAAAGCAAAAGTTATTTGAGATACTCCGCTAAAAAACTATTTGGACCAGTTTTACTAGACTCTGGGGACTGGCTTTAGTCTCCCATATGAAAAACAGATTTGGGGCTATTGTTTTCATTTGTCCATAATGCGGGTGATGCTAAACCTGTAAAATCTGCACTACAGAATTATTGTAATATTGTCAATGCTATTCTCCTACCATCCTCTTGGTGCCGTTAGTTGGTTGTGTTAATGTTATATTCCCTTCATTTTATGTGGCATTAATAAATATATTAGAAAGGTCAAGGGTGTTGTTTGGCGTTGTATTGGACTTCTTGGCCTAAAGTCGCCACGTGGGATATATCGTTGACTTTTCAGTTGTTGCTGAGCAGCAATTGCAGCCTAATTGCTGAAATGTTAACGTTGTGTGTGCGTGTGTGTGTGTGTGTGTGTGAGATTGTTTGGGTGGGACAGTGTTTATCACTTTTTTGATTTATTTTCCTGGGCGTATGCCCTCATCCGAGGCCCAATGACTGATGCAATCTGGTGGAATAACCGGCCCCTCTAGTCTCTCTCTCTCTTTCCCAACCTTGGACATGTTTTACTGAGCCATAGTAAAACATGTCCCCCTCACTCCTCATCTCGCCCCTCCAAGAGAAACCAGATGCAAAGTGGGTGAAAAGGAAAGGGATCGGATGAGATATAACATTGGGCCTTTTCGGCATGTGTTAAAGCTATAGTGCGTAACTTTTTTCCATATAAATGAATGTCGGTTACATTCAAGCCATCGCCAAACGAGTTGACACAAATTTGATTAAGCCTATCAGTGCCTCAAAACTCCACATGCGCAATCACCGAAGGCTTACCGCACGTAGGTGTGCCGAAAGCGTTGTTATGTAATTCCTCATGGGGGCAACATAAGTTATTCACTTGACTACAGTTTTATATAGTCCAGTTTACAACAAATACATTTGCTTCTCATAACAGTCTTGCTTCCCTACACACTCTCATTTATATGTTGTACTTCTGCACCAGTGTGTGCTTTTAGCTGATTAGATACAGTGTATTGCTCTTGTACCTTTGTGCTCTTATTAGCATTCTGCTGAGCGGCCATTGACGCTGCCAGCGGTGCGAGGCCGCTCTCTGCAGATTAGCATGGATGCTGTTGACGTTAGCATTCCCTTTTAGTTGTCCTCCTCCAACAAGGTTGGCCTTGTGACTGAGGTCCAGTGAATATGATTTCATACTTGTGGTGGTACTGACTAAACATGAGTTTGTGGGATATTGACATTTAAACTCTTAACTTGGTAACGGTCTTGTGATATTTCCATTTCCCTTTCCCTCAGGCAGCAATGATGTAACTGTCTCCTAGATATAGAATCAAGCCCCAACCTCAGCAATTTTTACCAGCATCCAATAAGGAAGTGACCAAAATTGTAGTACCTTCCGGTGGCCACTGGGGGTGGTACCAAGACTGAGCAATTTTTCTTTGACTCACTTGTTAGACAGGCCGTTTTCAAAGTCTTATTAAACCTATTTACAGCCTGGTCCACAAAACCATTCTAGTCTTTATGTTTAGGTCATATCTCCATGACAACACTGAGGGGGGTGAATTTATTTTGGACCACGCTAGTTTTTATTCCTTTGGAGGTTAAAATGTATTGGCGCGATCTCTTGAGTGACAGCTCTCCGCCCGTTGTCCCTCACTTTGCCTCGGAGGTATACGTCAGCTAGATTGGCGTATCTCCCTCCCCCCGACGTGAGGCGGAGTAAATATCTCACAAGATGGCGACGCGCATAAACCAGGATTATTGGATGCGGTGTGAATAACTGAGGTCAGCACGGATGATACATCCATATTATATACTATCTATGTATAGATTATGTTTTAAAAGGAGCAGTTTGTGAAACATAAATAGTGCTGAAATATACTTTATATATTGCTTTGATGAAAACAGGGAGTCTTGGGCATACAATAACCCCAAACCTTGTTTGATTTTATAATAAGGTTTCCTTTCTCTGACATTTAATTTGATTTGTTTTCTAGATATTTAGTCAAATTGTAAACTATTCTAATTTAAGTGTGTGTGATCACTAAATCTGTCTACTTTCCAGATGCGGCAGTAGAAAAGAAAAAAACAACCTTGGGATTGTATTGCAACCTAGTTTTGGCTTTAGTTGACCTTAAAACTATTTAATAAGAGCAAACCAATGTGTTCAAACTCCTGTTCCTCATTTCCTCAGCAACCACAGCAAAAAAGCATGTGTGTGTAAGTGTGTGTGTGAGCTTCTCTCTGACACAGTGGCACGACTGTGCTTCTTGTTTTCCCAGCGTTGCCGCTTAAGAGCTGGTCAAACCCATTCCCATTATCCCTATAGCTATGCCCTGAAGCACTGCTTGGTCCATTTTAATCAAATGACACATGTTTTTTTTCTTGTAAAATATGTGTGTCTCATAAACAATGTTCAGTGGAAAATGTTCTAGTTCAGATCATAGTGAAGAAGCTGACTGAATTATTCGCCTCATCTTGTTGTTCTGTGAGTTTCTGTGCGCTGAGTCAAATGTTTGAAAGACAAGTGCAAGGATGTTGGTCCACAAAGAAAAAAAGAGGAACAGTTTTACACTTAAACTTATTTGCTGTGTGTGTGTGTGTGTGTGTGTGTGTGTGTGTGTGTGTGTGTGTGTGTGTGTGATCTTTTGACCAACTACCATAAACAGCCCTGTAAGAGCCCGACATGTAACAACGACCTGAAATGTAATTACTTGCCGATAATGTAACAAAAATACTGAACCCAAAACGTATTAGCTTTTTGCCCAAAATGTTACAACTTATTACATTATGGAGCGAGCAAAATACGTTTCTTCTAATGTAAAAATTGTATTACATTATAGAATGAGTCAATCATTTATGGAATAAAAGACTAATTGCTCCTATGTAGAGTGTAGTTTCAATAAGCATTCTTTCAGTAGTTATAAGGCAATTCAAGGCAATACAGACTTGATACTCATTTTGCTCGTTCCATGATGTCGTAAGTGACCCAAAATGTCATAAGTTGCTACATTTTGGGCAAAAAAAGCTAATACGTTTTGTGGATAGCATTTTGTTACATTATTTACAAGTTATTACATGTTTGGGTTTTATTACTTTTTTTTTAAATTTACATTTCGGGTCCTTGTTCCATTTTGTGTCGTTGTTACATTTTCAGGCTCTCAGAAGCCAGAGTAAACTGCGCCGCTGAACTATATGGGCACATAAGGGCTCCTTTATTCCTTGGTATGTACTGGTTTCACTGCATCTCAAGACACATGAATATATCTGACTAATTAAAATGTTTTTGAGACAGACTGCCACAGTCTGGTTGTTCTTTGCTACTCACTGTTGTGAGACTGACTGAGTGATGTTGGAATGTTAAGGAGGTGAAATGGGAACAACAGAAAGCCAAGATGCCTGTCTCCAAAGTGCCTGCTTCTCTCATTTATGTAACCACAATTAGGCAATAATGCTTTGCTAGCTAACTTGTTCTTTTTTTTTAAAGGCTAATGAGGAGACCGGAAAAAGACTCAATTACATAGACAGAAATGTCCCTCCATTGTCCCACAACTCACTCCTTCAGATTGAACAGTGTAGTAGAAGTTAGTAAACAACTGTGTGTGTGTCTGTGTTTGTGTGTGTGTGTGAGATTGGTTGCGTTCCGAATCGCATACTCTTTCTTTTTTCTATTTTACATACTACATCCGATGATAAAAAGAATCTAGTTAGGATGCAGTAGGCATACTATTGGGACATACTCTCTTATTTCATCATAACATTGCGACTTGATCTTGCCTCTTGCTTTTATATCCGTCGCATCCCCGTTTGTTTTCTTATGGAGGCTTTGTCGATGTGACGTCAGTTCACGTGCGCACTGGATTGTGGGTCAGAATTGCCCAAATAGGATGCAGTTTTCAACACTAACAATCTTGGCCGCATGAAGTAGGACATCCGGGTACTTCTAACCATCCTAAATCTGGCCACAAGAATCGGGACATCCTTAATCTTTTTTCTACATACTATATAGTAGAAAGTATGAGATTCGGGACGTAACCATTGTGTGAGAGAGACACACTCATTGAATTGAGGTATGACAGTTCGCAGAGGTGTGTCATCTCTTGTGCTAGGTGTGTGTGTGTGTGTGTGTGTGTGTGTGTGTGTGTGCTGTATCATTGCTCAGTACTGGGCTCTGTCTCACACGGCAACAGCTCTTGTCTGTTCATTTATTTTTCTCTCTCTCTCTCTCTCTCTCTCTCTCTCCCTGTGGCTTAAGATGTTTTTGTCGGCAGACAGCAGAGACACACGCTGCTAGGCGAGCATATCTGAACATTGGACCTTTGAGTGGAACAGCCATATCGCTCTATAGGTTTGTCAAGGCAAATGACCTCATTGGGCATTCTTTTGAGACCTTAAAAGGTCTCAAAAGAATGCCCAATGAGGTTAATTAGCCTTTGGAAAGTTTGACAATGGGATGCCACAGTCACAGTAACAAGCTCTGTGACTAGGGTTGCACAGATCCACTATTTTTAGTTCTGATCTGATGTCTGGATGATAACGATACTGTCTGAACATAATTATTCTACATTTCTTTGTTGGTGGTGATGTTATGTGTAATGTTAGGGAGGCTTTAGCAACACATCAATACTAATTCAAAAGAGCAACACATATACACAAATGCATATAAGTTTATCTTAACAGCTTTGAACTGTTTGAATGCAGAACATCAGAACTCAACTGTTGAATTGCTCATTCTAATATTAATGTGTGCTATATCACATAGCTATGGTCTTAAAATTTAAATTATTCCATAGTAAAATAATTTAGATTTCTAAAAAAACAAAACACATGACACAGGTGCGGACCCAGGCGTGTCTGAAAGTTATCCCTGGAGGGATAACCACTAAATCGCAAATGCGAATATGGGGAACGAAGGGGAGAAAACAAAACAAAGAGCTTTAAAGGGCCACACAGGCTACCTTTAAGATGAAACACTAAACAACAAACTAAAGCACCACTGCCAAGCAGCTGAACGCATACAAGTAACTCAACAGTTTACTGTGGAACTCCAAAGCCAGAGAACCTCTCACTATCCCAGAGGGCAAGACAATGAGCAGCCCAGAGCACTGAGGTCTCAGGGCATATATAACCTCTTCACGCCTGGGCTCAATTAGCCAATCAGTGCCACACACACCTGATTCCAGTGAGTGAGCATTTACCATTCTCACGGAGCCGAAAGATTCCGTGTCCTCACATAGATATGATGGAGTATCATCTCCTTTTCAAAGTTAAACGTATTACTTGAACTTAAACTATGAATACTATAGAAGTCTCTACTTATTTTTTGACAGCCTACTATGTAACTAACTAATGTGGCGCATTTCACTGCCCATTCTGACTCTATGAGAGGAGAAAGTAGCAACATGATTTCATGTTTATGGAAACTTGTATCAGGTGATGAGCCATATCAAATTATTTGTGCTTGCTATTTTTGTCGAATGAAATTGATCAGCAAAAGATGATTAGGTTGTAGTCAGCAATGTTGTGGTAAAGGAATTATGTTCAGAGAACCCTTATTATGGAATAGTAAATATCTCCATGGTGAGGTTCACCTTCTCTGTTCCAAAACATGATCTCTACAGCCCTCTTGCCAAATACATGTGTTTCCCTGTATATCTAACTGAATAAAAGAGCCTTGTAACTAAGCTATTGTCCAAAGTATGGAGGTGTGTGTGTGTGTGTGTGTGTGTGTGTGTGTGTGTGTGTGTGTGTGTGTGTGTGTGCGCCATGTCTGTCAAGGTTACGTAATAGCTCATGGCCGTCTGGGACAAAGTGAACAATGTGATTCGAGTCTACAGCAGACAATCAGAGAGCTCTGTGTGTGTGTGTGTGTGTGTGTGTGTGTGTGTGTGTGTGTGTGTGTGTGTGTGTGTGTGTGTGTGTGTGTGTGTGTGTGTGTGTGTGTGTGTGTGTGTGTGTGTGAGTGCAAGTTATAGAATGGGGGACATTGAAAGCACAAGATTACCAAAAATCAATAAATGCTGACCTATTTATCAAGTTCTCCATGTCGGGAATGCCTTTACAACTGAACGTCATACACCACTTTAAGGCGCAAACAATCGGTTTAACATTTTAGAAAGGCCCAAGGGGCAGCGTGGGGGTTGTAGTTCAACCAGTGGTTGTAATACTCATGTACACTTATTTGCTGGCCAATGTGACTGCTTTTAATGGGTTGTGTAATGTGTGTGTGCGTGTACAATGTAAAACATGAGCCTGGAGTGTGAGCCAGCATTGTGTTGACTGTAGCTCAGGGACCTAGGCAGCATCATGTTGCTGTCTGGCACCCAGTCATATTTTTGACTCATTTGTCTGGAAGATGAGATTTTGTATTAATAGCTAGCTCAAAGATCATTTCCAGAATGGGGGATTCCCACTAAGAGAACTGTGGAATTGTGGGTAGTGAGGAAATAAGTGTTAGGAATTTAGCTTTGGGCAGGCCACGTGTGTTTATTTCCTATTTCAGATCCTAGAAAATGACAAAGGAGGTTCAGTAAAGCATCATCACATTATGAATGGATCCTATAAGGCTGTAAAGTGTGGCTTAGGTAGGGTGTAATAATTAAAGCAAATCCGTTTGTTAGCGATGTTAGCTTTATTCACAGACATACGAAGGTTTATGTTGATAAGGGTTTTGGGTGTGTTTCTAGAACTACCATTGATATGGGGGCTGTTGTATTTCTTGAGCACAGATTATACTGTAGGTAGCCTATCATGTTATGTTTGCTTTCAGTCTTTTCAAGCTCATGTCTCGTGAGGCACTCGAAGATCCGGGGCCCGTGTCTTAAGGCACCATTGTGTTCACAGCATATGGGCAGAACATTGAGTACTGAAGGCACTGAGGCACTAGAAGTATGTGTGATAAGGGTTATCACTGCTGTAGGCTTGTCTTGTTTGTTGAAAACAAGGTCCCGACTCAGCCTTTTTATTAGCAGACAGGCAGTATTTAGCTTGTCGTCCGTTCTCTCCACCGTATCGATTGCGCTCATGCCTTTAGGCCACGCAGTTCATTTGTGTGTGTGCTCAAGGCGTTAACCTGAGGAAAGGTGAAACACTCCCATTGTGTAGAGACAGGGGTAGGGATGGGGAAAGAACAAGCACAGTCTGATTTTAACTCTGAACATTGAATAACGTTAATACATGATTAGTGTCATTCAGGATTTGATTACACTGCAGCAGGTATGTCAAAATGCTGCTGACGATCTTAGAAAAAGCAATATAGAGTGTTTGCAATATGCTTAACAATAATAATCTACTGTGTCACTGTCACCCAAAGGTAACGTTGTGTGTTGCTCATAAAGCAGCAGTATTTCCATTTATTAATAAAGCCATTTTTGAAGCAAAGTGCAAATGCTGGGTTAGAACTTGGAACTCAGGAAATATTTGACATCCATCTATAATCTTTTTTTTAGATATTTTTTAGGCATTTTTATGCTTTATTGATAGTGTAGAGACAGAGTTGAAATGGGGCAGAGAGGGGAGTGACATGCAGAGAACGACCGCGGGCTGGAATCGAACCCGGGTCCGCTGCTGGCCGAGGCCCATGGGGGGGGGAGCTAAGGGGAGCGCCCCCCATCCATCTATCTTCTAAACAAATAAAGTAGTTTAAGAACTGAGTATTTGAGAGTAGATGGTGTTCGTAGTGTGATGGTGTCTAATCTGGCATTGAGCCTCTGCGTCAAATGATGACTCACTGTGTGTAAGTCAAACAGATGTGGTATTTGCCATGCGGGCTGTGTCCTTGTGATTCAAATGTTTCACGACCATTTGGCTTTGTAGTGTTACTCAAGGCCAAGCATGAGGGTTATAGTGGTGACAGCAACAAGTGGAATATGCTTTCATCTTGGATCCTATCCTGTGTAGTATGTGTGTGATTAGATGGGCAGTGAGTGAGACAGAGCCAAACCATACTAAAGTCATATTAGGTTACATTTTTTTGTGGTTTTTTTTTTTTTTTGTGGTGCCAGCACAGTTTCAATAATCCTTCTCTCCTCTTTCAGTGTTATTTGAGTTTGATGTGTGACTAATTGACATACCCGTGAACCTGTTAGTGTGACTTCACCTCGTATAACAAGATGCCTGATGTGCATAAACTGGAATCACACCCTGTATGTGTGATGCTGGCTCCACCTTCACTGATTACCACGTTTACTCATTGGCATTCAACAGGGTGGAGAAAAGGTCATCTATTTATAGAAGCGCTAGTTACGTACATTGCCAGGGCTGCCATATCAATCAAAGGCCAAAGGTTCTGTTTTTACAGCTATTTTAGCCAAATGCTCATGTGATGTAAATACATTCCTTACTTTGTGGCCAATTTCTGGTCAACTAAAAAATACAATTTTAGAACTAGTAAAATAAGATTTATTTTTAGAAGTTGAACAAAACAGGCAGCCTATCAGAAACATCTTTCATACTTTCATTGTCCTGCTGTGAGTTGATTAGCCCCCACAGAGAAAGCATGGTGTCAACAGGATGTCTGGAAACAATCAATAAAGGGAGAGTGTTTGTTGTCTAAATCACTTTTTGGCTAAATCAGTGAATATCTCCTCACAACCTGCTACCTGTCTACTGTGTGTGTGTGTGTGTGTGTGTGTGTGTGTGTGTGTGTGTGTGCGCGCTGAAAACAAATCCAGTGTCAATACTGACCCTAGGCTCTGTAAACAGACATGTTGCGATGGGCGCCCTTCGTTTGCAGTGGTTGACACTAACGGTTGCCCGCTTGCCCGGGGCAACTGAAAATAATGTTTGGGCAAGTTGAGATTGCTTCTTGGTTGCCCGGGCGGACAAGTGGATTTTAGAGGGTTTGTCTGTAGTATAGGCTGTGTATTCATGTGTTTTACAGTCTGCAAAACATTTTTTTTCCGCTAAGTCACACAAAATAGATCGGCTATATTCGCAATTGAGCAGCTGTGCGCGGCAGCCAGAAGCATCACGGTCGCTCTTTCGCACTCGATCTCTCTATCTCTCTCTCACACACACACACACACACACACACACACACACACACACACACACACACACACACACACACAGCCTGTGTGCGCGCAGTTTCGCTGTCTACGTTCCGAAAGCCGGCTCTATCCTACGGACCTGGTTCCGCTATATTCAAAACCCAGAAATGATTAATGTTTGAGCTTATCGATACCGCTATGGAGTCCAGTAGGCTAGGTCACATTATATAATTTTAAATATCGAGTCGGGTCATCTTCATCTAATTAGGCCTACTTCAGCGTATTATTCCATCACTGGACCGCATCATGGACTGTAAAAGTGTTCTACCTTCGACTGTCTTGAAGAAACTCCTTCCACCCGCTCCGTCTCCAAAAAAAAAAAAAAAAACTCTTGTCTGCTGAGCCGCTGCCGCTGCAGACGGGCTCCGCACCGTCTCATCATTCATTCAATGCAGCGGTGATCAACAGACGAGAGACTGTAGCAAGTGACAAGTCCCGCAGTTAAAGAAACGGATAGTTTTTAAATCCATATTAAAATCGGCAGGATAAGACCTAGTTAGCTAAAAAAAAATCGCAAACGGTTCAAATGTGATGTGTTCAGGTCGGCTCAGTAAAATGATTATTAGGCAAAGGTCAATAAAATTACATCATGATGTGTTCAAATGTACCATCAAGAAAATAAGAAATTTGAGTTTTTCGCGGGAAGCTTGAATAATAGCCTACAGTTTGGGTAAAAAACTTGTTTTCCCAGCAATATAAACTAAATAGTAGGCCTAAATATGGAATTATGACCTGCTTAAAGTCCTATCCAGATCTCTGCTCATCTTGTAAGCAATTAAAGCAGTTCTCTTTAAACAAAATAATAGAAAGGTATTGATAAAGATTTGGATTGTGGAGTCTTTATAATGGTATCAATATGAATAGAAATGAATGATCCCCCTCCTTACTTACAGTGTAACTGGGCAATAGCTTTAACATGGTGGACTTTAATAATTTTATGGCACACAATCACTTTTTGGCACAATGTGACCGTTTTAAATAAGTAAAATTGTTCTGTGGAAGCTAACATTCAGCTTGACTCTGAGCTAGACTGAGTTTTCTGAGCCCCTGGGCAAGGTGCATGGCAAAAAGAGGCCCTTTCACGATGCTTCAGCAGGACCAAGCGCTTGGTGTAGTGTGTGATGTCATGATATCTAGGCTTATATGAATTGTTGTTCGTTTTATGTGGTCAGGATGAGACTAGTAAGCAGTGTTTGCATTTAAGAGATAAGAGATCGCTAAAATGTATAATTCAATTAGCCTATATGTATATATCATTGTTTAACAGTTTTTTAGTTTTTTTTGGGCAAGTGAACACAACATTCGGGCAAGTAAAACATTACCTGTACTTGCCCTATGGGCAAGTGCATTTGAAACCTTAGTGTCAACCCCTGGTTTGATACCCTTTTTCTACATGCCGGTTTACAGAGCCATAGCTATTAGCTAGCAACATGCCCCTTGACAGAGCCATAGCTATTAGCTAGCAACATGCCCCTTGACAGAGCCATAGCTATTAGCTAGCAACATGCCCCTTGACAGAGCCATAGCTATTAGCTAGCAACATGCCCCTTGACAGAGCCTCCTAGGCTGTGTTTTAACATGATAATTATTTCTAGCACAGTGAGGACAGGCAATGGATCATTAAGACAGACTTTGAGGACATACAAACTACGCATAACATGTTGTTTTTTGTAATTAATTTGCTTGCCTGACAAGTTGTTTTTGCATTTGATGCTCAATGAATTGAGCTTGAGTTTGCGATTCAAGTAATTGTAGAATGTCCTCTTCCTGAAAAGAACCAATTGTAAGTCTATTGACATTGCTTATAATAGTTATTTTGGGAATGGATGAAAGGCAATTCAGAACATTGAAGAGCCAATGTACCAGACTGGAGGTAACAAAGAGCCAGCAGAATGCCTGTGATAGTGGTGTCCTGATTATGTAAGCACTGGACCAGAAATCCCTCTGTTTGTACCCAGTGGGCTGTGATAGAGCACCCTGTTGCTCACAGTCAGACAGAGCAGGTGTTCAGCTGGTAGCCTGGATAGCTTCCTAGAGGGCCAGCATGAAGACACAGCATTAGTCATCTATGCACCATCTTCTTCTCAGCATGTTGCTTTCACTCCTATGTTGCAGAAACTACTGGAAGTGCTTATGGCAGACTCTGCACCCTTACAGATTCATGCTTTATTGCTCCTCATTTTATGAAATGTTAATGTCCGTGCATTTTAATTGAGTCTTTGTCTTGTCTTTTTAGTCTGTGTTTAAATGTGACATACATACTATGATCTATAGAGAATGATCTTGCTCCATTGTAGGCCTATGCCCAGTGTGTATGGTATTGTAGGCCCCAGTGGCAATACACTGATTCTGAGGGGTTTGGTGAAAAAATCACAGCTTAGGTCTGACAATATAGCCTACAGCTGTTCCCAATGCTGCTTTAAAGACAGACTCGATTTTTCACACATCACTTTCCCAGCACACAGGTGTGACTGTAGCCGTCTTGACCTTGTCTTTTTTTATTTTAGATGATTTTTTGGCATTTTCAAGCTTTATTTGATAGTACAGAGTTGAAATAGGGGGTACAGAGAGAGAGTGGGGGGGGGATGACCTGCAGTAAAGGTCAACGGGTCGAATTCGAACCCGCGACCACTGCAACGAAGGCCTGAGCCAATATGGTACGCGCTCTATCCATTACACCACCGGAGCGCCACCCCCCTGACCTAGTCTTTTAATTGATCCGGGCTTTAGTTAAGAAACAACTTGATGTAACATTCATTGATCTTGAGTGAACTCAGACACTAAACTAAAGGCTGATGTTGTTGTTGTTGTTGTTGTTGTTGTTGTTTGTCTCTACAGGTTACCCATCTCCTTGTGAAGCCCAAGAAACACAAACTAAACTGAAGCCAGACCAGCTGTCAACGTGCTATAGCTCTGATTGACGTACTGGTGTCATTCCCTCTGTGCCCAGAAATCAGCATCTTACCAAGTTTTGGACGTTACTTGGACATTGAACCAACATTGTTCTTTGTTGCCAAAAGGACCTTGATTGACAGCTCTCTCCCTCCAGAGACACTGTGAGGGTCCGTCAGCCAAAGGAACATGTGCTGTTGAAGCTGAACCTCTGTCCTAAACCACTGGTCTGCTTTGACTCTAGAAGATGAGCAATGAGGATGAGTTCTACGACGCCATCTCAGGTGGGGGTGTGTGTGTGTGTGTCTGTCTGTCTGTCTGACTGTCTGTCTGTCTGTGTTGGCTTCCACTGTGTGAAGATTGTTTGCAGATGTTCTCAAAGGAGAGACCAAAAATTGCTTTTGTGTTTTTACTATTGAACTACTCAATAATGTAATTTTTATTTCATTTTGATGACCGATTTTTCCGTTCTAGTTTAAAGATAGAAAGTTATTTTTCAAAGGAACAACTCATGTTGTTATTAGACCAAATGATGGCTAATGTCCTCTGTGGATTTGGTCTATTAATCAATCGATTTTAAAGGAGTTTTAACAGAATTTTGCATTTTCACAAACGTAATTATACAGACAGTATTGATTACTTTTGTTAGGATCTTATGTCATCAGGGAATGTAATTTGTGAAATAGTTGTTGCTGCAGGAGGCTATCAGTCCTGATTAGATGGTCTGTGTGTTTGTCTCCATCATAGAAGCATAATAATACTATCCAATGGAACCTGAGCTGCCTCAGTCTGATGATTATGTTTAATAATTCAGAGGCCTGACGTCTTTTGATCACGATCAGTCTGTAGTCCACTAATACACCCTGGATTCTATCAGAGTCTATGGCTGTGTTCATGTCTGTGTCTGTGTGCAAAAAAATGAATAGTGGAAAAAGGTGTTAGTTCAATTATTATCGAGAAGTTATAAAGAAGCTCCAAATTACAGTGCAGAGATTGTGTTGATGTTTTTTTATTCCTTTTTTAATTTCATATTATCAAGAATCCTCAAAATTCAGCACTTAATAGTCTTTATCTGATATCCCCGAAGAAGGCAGTTGAATACATTCACAAAGCCCTTAAATGGTCATTATGATTCATCTGTTTTGGAACTTGGTTATACCAACTTGTGAAGTTAGGAGAAGAGGTGCAGAGGTGTGACCAGCAATGCATCTTGGGATATGATTAGGGTTGCAAAGGGGTGGAAAGTTTCCGGTAAATTACCGGAAAGTTTCCGGAAATTTTCCACGGGAACTTTCGCTCGGGAATTTTGGGAATATTCAAAATTGGAAATGATAGGAATTAACTAAATGGCGGTAATTTAAATAATTTTTTTTTCATAACCAAACTTAAATCTAAACATTTAAACACTATGTTTGGTCATAGGCAGACATCCATGCAAAATAATACAATCAAAATACATTACATGTGAACAGATTTATTTGTAAGAAGAACTTTATCAAATTTTTATTATTTTATGAACAATCAATAATTTCACTGAACAACAAAAAGATGAATGTCGAGTAAAATATTACTCATCTGTCTGACCCGACCCATTCAATAAATAAAGTCAAATGCACCCCATGTGATGGAGGAATGCACAGAGCATGTAGGGGGCGTGGCCTCAGTACCCCTGCAGTAGGATGTGTGCTATGTGCAATTTGCCAAGTGTACTTCAATAAAATCTGGTTGTTTTAGTCAAGATTATGCTAAAATATATTTTCCCCAACTATATTTAAAATCACAGTTGAAGCCTCTGTAAACCTGGTCTAGTAAAAATCAATATATGATATCAAGTTGGGTGTCTCAATAAACTTTTGAAAAAATCTGATTTGAAATTAAATGTTCAAAAATATATTAAAACTTAGTTGAAAAAACTGCTTTTTACTGTCTAGAACGTTTGCCTGGACTGAAATAACATAGTTGGGTGAATTTAGTGCATTTGGGTTGCTTTAAATTTAGTAAATTCCCGTTTATTCCCGTTAATTCCCAAAATTCCCGTTAATTCCCATGGAAAGTTTCCAACTTTGAAAATTCCCGGAATTTTGCAACCCTAGATATGATTATGGTGAATAAGAACATGTGTTCCAGAACATGGTGAAGAACAGTGAGTGTGCAGGTTTGGTGCCGGGCTGAAGTGCAACACAGTACATTAACTCCATTGTGTTTGTCCCTTTACTGTCCTTGCTTTGTGCTAATGCTAGGCTTCTATTATAGCTTGGCAGGTTGTTGTTTCCACACAGTTGTAAATAAAAGGGGTGTGTGTGTGTGTGTGTGTGTGTGTGTGTGTGTGTGTGTGTGTGTGTGTGTGTGTGTGTGTGTGTGTGTGTGTGTGTGTGTGTGTGTGTGTGTTATGATTATGATCATCTTACTCATCGGAGACAGATGCAGACCAGGGCTGATGTATTATTCATTAATACGTGCGGCTTCAGGTGACTTACAGCAAGGGCTTATTATCATCTACTTTATGTTTACCTTATTGGACCTCCAATTTTAAATACTAATGATTAATTAGGATGAACAAAAACATCAATTGAAAACAAACAAAATCACCATGAAAATAATTCATATTTTCAGTTTTGATAGCTTCAACAATACATTATAGAAAGCCAGACTGAATGAATGTGGAGTTTAGGTCTACTCCTAGGTCAGTTCCTGGCAGCTAAACGCATGAGAGGATATGGTCAAATCACTGTGGATACTGCAAAAACATTGGAGATTTGCAGCAAACGGCTGAATTGCAAGTTTCACTTCTCTTTATAATACATTACACTGGAACTTCTTTCAGATAACCTTCATTATTTTGAGTATGAAAAACATGTACTATACAACTACTACAATAATGTTAAAGCTAATTGTATGCTTGCAAACTTCTCATATTTTGGACATAATGGGAAAGAAGCATTCACACGTAGGGAAGAGCGATTTGTTGAAGCCTTTTTATTGTCTCTTCAGTGTTCAGCAATATTCTGTTACTTTTCCCATCTTCTATATTCATGTGAAAGGCCATTGCGTTGTATTTATATCTAAAATGGCTTTCCCTGCAATGATATACAATACGCACACATCTGTTTTAAAGTGCTACTTCCATCTTAGTAGGTGTGTTTCTGTGTACTAAAGGATACTATCCATTTGGCGACCGTAACTCCACACCCATCAGCACTATATGCTTACATGCCTTGTTCATGTTCTGGCTGCCAGGTGTAGGTCAACAACATTACCTAATACCATAAAAGACTGCTACATCACATCTAGTGTTGTCAGGTTGAGTAGTAAATTATGCAGCTTTAGAAGCACCTGCTTTGAATGGAGGAATATTTCTTCTCCCACTGCATCATAATGGCACGTTTACCTTTTATTTTATTGATGACTTCTATTACATTTATTGGAACATATTAAAAGAAGATGCCATGGTGTCTTGGCTACACTATAACAGTCTCCATGCATTTTACCGTTATTTAGCCTGGCAGAATATGTTGTATCTCCAAAACTTTGGAATCATAAAAAACAACATATAATGTGAACCACCTCTGTACTGTTTCATTGAATATGTCAGTCAGTCAGTTTCAGGCGATCAATAGAATTTGCCAGTCAAACACAGGCTTAAAGTCCCTAATGCAAAAACTGTATGCAAACGTGTTTCATTGTCTGTGGCAGTTTTATTTAGCAAACAAATTATAGGTGTATCATGTATGTCCCCCATGTTGTCTGTTAGTACACGGCTGAATGAGCATGTTTTCCTAACTCTAACTTTATATGTCACGTTCTGTCCCACAGGCCTGGATTCAGACGAGTCGTATGAAGGGGTGTCTGAGGCCAGTTTTAAAGATGCGCCGGTGTTTGACGGCAGTAAACAGAAGAGCAATGGATCAGTGCCTCAGGAGAATGGCATCAAGAAATACAGGTACTGCTGCATTCCAACCCGACATTCAATCGCAACCGTGTGTGTGTGTGTGTGTGTGTGTGTGTGTGTGTGTGTTTGTTGATGCATTATAATCTTGTTCAGAAACTATTTAACCTCTCCCACTTTTTTTTGGTCATGCCACTTGACGAACCCCGTCCGCATTCCTCTTGCTCTCTTGTTTACATTTTTTTTGAAGTTGTTTCGGTCTGCCTCTATCCCAACCAATGATTTCCTGAAAAGATTCATCCCTTCTTTTGAACTGTATGCTGCCATATTAATATGAACAACATAAAATGTGAAGCCGTCAGCTGAAATATTTGAGCGACCTCTACTGCATTATCATAAGAGCTGCATATGAGAGGCAGTTTTTCAGTATTCACCAAAGTTGCATTTACATTAAGGGACTGATTTTTTTTCCGCTAATGCCACTCTAGCAAGGAGAGCCTTGACTTTTCCATTTGAACAAATATGTCTCCGTTTCTCATGTCAATCAGCTGTTAGATTTTGGGCGAATTGTTTCTTTCTTTTTAATTATATAATTTGTAGCACTTGTGTATCTTCAGACCTGCTGTAGAGCTGACCAACCACATGTTCAGCTTATCTACCACCTTGGTTTTCAGATCAGATACTGTTGGTACTGACTAGGACACTGTGTCTGTGTTTCTGTATCAGCCAAGCCCCAACCTCAGCCATTTTTACCAGCATCCAATAAGGAAGTGACCACAACTGTAGTCACCCGGAAGTGCCACTGGGGGGTGGTGCCAAGACAGAGCAGTTTTTCTTTGACTCACTTGTTAAATAGGCCATTTTCTTATTAAACCTATTTACTGCCTGGGCCACGAAACCATTTTAGTCGGTATGTTTAGGTCATATCTCCATGACAACACTGAGGGGGGTTTTTGGACCACGCTAGTTTTTATTCTTTTGGAGGTTAAAATGTATTGGCGCGATCTCTTGAGTGACAGCTCTCCTCCCGTTGTCCCTCACTTTGCCTCGGAGGTATACGTCAGCTATCTCCCTCCACCTCACAAAATGGCGACGCGCACAAACCAGGATTATTGGATGCCGTGTGAATAACTGAGGTCAGCCCGGATCATATTATTTACTATCTATGGTATCAGCATCATCTCTGGACATCTTATTGTTTGGATACATAAAACAACGACAACACACCTAAGACCTTCTGAAGCTTAAAGGAATAGTCCCACCTTTTTCATTTTTAGCTGTTTCCCTCACACTCCAGCTCAAGAAAAGGTGGCAGAAGCTGTTCCTGTATTTTTTTATATAGAAAGGGGCAAAGGGCACTCATCCAGGTTAGATTAGCTCAAACACTGGTATTCAAGGAGAGCAGGTCAAAATATAAACATTACAACATCACTAAACGCTTGTGTGTCCTTGTTGGGACTTTATTTACCATGTTATGTTGCACTCTTTATCTTCTTCTTCTATGGTTTCAGGACGTCATTGCCTGCGCCCATGTTTTCCAGAAACACTGTCAGTGTCTGGAGTATCTTGAAGAAATGCATTGGACTGGTAAAAGGAGCTGCACATTTCCACAAACAATCAAATTCTTCCCCATTTAATGACAACATCCATATTTTAACAGTAGTTTTTCCATCTATGAATTTATTAAAGTCACACTTGTCGTTTGTGCTTTTCAAAGGAACTCTCCAAGATCACCATGCCCATCGCCTTCAACGAGCCTCTGAGCTTCCTGCAGAGAATCACAGAATACATGGAACACACTTACCTCATCAACAAAGCCTGCTCGCTGCCCGACTCCTTACAACGCATGCAGGTCGGTCGGACACACACACACACACACACACTTACACACACACACACACACACACTTACACGCACACTCACGCACACACACAAACACACATGCACACACCCACCCACTGGGCGCACACAGCCAGCCAGTCATCACTCTAAATAAACATGCAAACATGTTTTATTTTGAACTTTTTTGGAAGTACATGTTTCAATTATTTTCACCCCAGTTTGTTAAACTATGGTGAAAACTCCCCTGACACACACATATACACACACCCATTGACTAAGCCTAGCTCCAGGAAATACTGTGAGAACTGGTAACATTCATGAAAATAGAGAGACACACATATACACACACTAACATGAGCTTTATTTGTTTGTCTTTATTATACTATCTATGGTTTGTCTTCAGGCTGTAGCTGCTTTTGCTGTGTCAGCAGTTGCATCTCAGTGGGACAGAACCGGAAAACCCTTCAACCCTCTGCTGGGAGAGACCTATGAACTCAACAGGTACACACACACACACACACACACACACACACACACACACACACACACACACACACACACACACACACACACACACACACACACACACGCACGCACACCCACCCCATTTAAAGGTCACCCGCTTTATTGAGTGTATATTTCTTCTCTCTCTCCTCCAGACCTGAGCAGGGTTTCCGGCTGGTATCGGAGCAGGTTTCCCATCACCCTCCAGTCAGTGCCTTCCATGCAGAGAGCCTGGGCGGGGACTTTGTCTTCCACGGCTCCATCTACCCCAAACTCAAGTTCTGGGGCAAGAGCGTGGAGGCCGAGCCTAAAGGAATCATCACACTAGAGCTGCTCAAGTGAGTGCAAAAGAGAGAGGCTGCTGGAAGCATGTGTGTGTGTTTATTAGGGCTGTGCTATGAAATTGGCAATATGTTGTGATATTCATTTTTCCTGTTTATATGTCGCAGTATGGCTAGAATCTTGATGGGTTCGAATTGCCAAGTTTTGAATCAGAATTAAAGTTTTGAGTTAAATTGTATTGACTCAATTTGCTCGCTGAATAATCAATCTAATGCAATTGTGGTGATGTATTAACCCATTGATGACGGCTGTTGCGCGACGCTACATTGTATCTCCTGCCGGCTGCTGTGTAGCGCAGCATTGTTACTTTATCTAATTTTCATGGCGTGCGCAGCATAGAATGCACCGTCATTGGTTCAAATACACATTTTTAGAAAAATGTGTTGGTTTGTAAGCGCTAAGGGAGCATGTTTAAATAAAACCTGTGAACCTTAACTTTTAAATGTATTTTATTTCATGTTTCTATGTGCTACACAGGCTTAGATATTAAGGTTTTGGTAGACGTTGACAATTCATACTATTTTTTCAGAAAACCCTCAGGCATTAAAGACATGCATCCTAGATTGCCATAGTCATTAATGGGTTAAGACCACCTAGACTGCGCGCACACACACACACACACACACACACACACACACACACACACACACACACACACACACACACACACACACACACACACACACACACACACACACACTTGTATTTCAGTTGTTTTATATCTTCAGTGAATTATGTGGAGTATCACGGTAAGTCCTTGTCAATACACTGCCATAGTGTTTATAGAATTCTATCGGATCCGGAATCTACTTTTGTCTTTGTTCTCCCCAATGTTCTACCTCTCCCTCTTTCTGTCTTATCCCCAATTCATTCATCCCTCCTTCTCTCTTGCTCCAGGCACGGCGAGGCGTACACATGGAGTAACCCTTACTGCTGCGTGCACAACATTATCCTGGGCAAACTATGGATAGAGCAGTATGGCACAGTGGAGATAGTCAACCACAGGTAAACTATACATGGGAGTTGTACAGTTAGATTTTACCGTCACTGACATGGTAAAGCTATGGTGAACCAAATATACATCAAGCATTAATATATGACAGAAGACAGAACAATGTGCAGTAAAATGTACCTTTTGTTGTTGCTTAAGAGGAGCTACCGTACCATTGAGCCTAACACAGGAACACACTCCCCAGTCCTGACCAATGACTCTCCAGAGTTTTGGCTTCTCAGTTCTTGTGAAAGTGAACCACAGTCAATTTCAAATAAAGTATTATAAAACTGACACAGATCTGTTGCATTTACCACTCTCTGCTTCCTTCCTTTTTTACTCTGATACTTAAGATCTGTAACCCTGAAACAGATCCCAGATCATTTTTCATCCCTTTGTTTATCCAGGGATGCTCTGCAAAGCTTGTTTTGTAGTGTATTCCGTCATGCTCTGTGTCATCTTCACACAGCTGCACAGATTCACACCAGGAAGTGTGAAGCCTGTGCAAAGTCTGATGGCACACTTTTTTATTTTTGCCGACACTGAGCTTTACTGTTGCACTGATTGGATAAAAGGCCTTTCGTGGAAAACATAGGGAAAGTTGATCGACATTTTCCATTTTTCTGGACAAATGTTCAGTCAATCTGGGTTCAGAACCATGCAACATCACGCCTCTAAGGAGGGTTAGAATGAAGTTGTTCAATTAAAAAAAATACTACTCTCGATTACAATAAGTAAAAGTGATATTTTCTACTGACAACTGGAAGACTTATAGTTTGAAAGACTTTAATGTTGGTAATTGTCAGTTTCTGAACATACATTTTTTTTTTGATAAACTTAATTAACCAATGTGATTGGTGTCAAAATGAATGATTATCTATTGATTTTGGTGCATATTCTTTATTAAAAGATACAAAATGTTCCAATACAAAGAATCATTAATGAACATTTCTACATTGGATTCACCATAATTGTTAGTAACAGGTTCCCTCTTCTCTCCTACAGCACGGGAGACAAGTGTGTGTTGAATTTCAAGCCCTGCGGGATGTTTGGCAAAGAGCTGCACAAGGTGGAGGGATACATCCTGGATAAGAAGTGAGAGTTCACACCCACAGTATGCATATTATAGAAGTGTATATAGCATTCAAAGTGTCTCAACTCATCGGGATGTTGTCTATAATTATTTCTTTTTTCTTGTCCTTTGTTTTCCACCCACATTTATTCTCTTTTTCCCACTCTGCTCTCTGGCCTTCTACTTCCCATTCTCTTCTCATCCCTTCTTCCTCCTCTCCATGGTTTTGTCTCTCCCTTCCTCCATCTAGTAAGAAGAAGCAGTGTGTGATCTATGGGAAGTGGACTGAGTGCATGTGGAGTGTGGACCCTCAGGCCTACGAGACTCACAAGAAGTCAGAGAAGAAAGGAGACAACAAGAAGCAGAAGAATGTGAGTGGAGGATAGAAAAAAAACCTGTGGATTAACACCTATTGCTTCTTTAAAACTCCTACTATAAAAGTCTCCTTTCTCCTCTGATGATCATAAAGGACCTTTTAAAGGCTTCCTTTTGAGTCATATAAGCCTTACTCTTGTTATGACACTGGATTTTCTTTGCTGTTTTTCAAGGAGGTTAAGTCTTTACTGCAAATAAAAAAGGCTGTATGGACTGATTATGAATTGCATTGAATTGCTTGTCTATATTTACTGTCTCATAATGTTGGTGTTTGGAAATGTATTTGTTTTATTTCCCTCTTGAATTCATGCTGATGTCCACAGCATTGTCTATGCTTTGATTTAGGTAAAGCAACAGGCCTGGTTGGCCCCGAGGTCTTTAGCTGTTCAGTTTGAGTATTCTTAGCGGATTGAGCTTTGCTGTTGGGTTTGGAAACTGAAGCAACACATACTGTGGCACTAACTGTGATTATAGATGGTAACTGTTTTTAGATGCAGTGTAGATGGAGTCATTTTTAACATGATATAAGATGTGAGTGCACCTATAGCAGCGGTTACGATTACTATTAATCTCATTTTCAGGAGGAGCAGGACGTAGGGCAGAGCGACGATGCAGACGACATGCCTGAAGTCCAGGAGACGGTGTGTGTGGTACCAGGAAGCACGCTGCTGTGGAGGATAGAGTCCAGACCAGCACACTCTACACAGGTAGACAAGATGAATGCACACACACACACACACACACACACACACACACACACACACACACACACACACACACACACACACACACACACACACACACACACACACACACACACACACACACACACACACACACACACACACACACACACACACACACACTTACTTACTTACTTAACTGTTATTCCCTCTCTTCCTTCTTCAGATGTACAACTTCACCAGCTTTGCAATGTCTCTGAATGAGCTGGAGCCTGGCATGGAAGCCATCTTGGCTCCCACAGACTGTCGCTTCAGGCCTGACATCAGAGCCATGGAGAACAGCAACATGGGTAATTTCATTTAAAGGTCCCTTATCAGTCAATAATCGAGTTTGGTTTGCATGATCACACAGTGAGTTGTTTTGGCAGCAGTGCCCTGCAGGAACCTCCATATTTCTTTCAAAATAAAAAGGACAGAAGTTACTGAACTGAAATTAACTTTCCGTTGACGCTACATTTCTGAATAATACATCTGAAAGTATAATGTCTTAAATTACTTTTTGTGTGATAAAAACACTAGACAATAATACAATGCTGCCACCTGCTGGATAGCTGTGTCACTGTCTGGTGGAAAATGTGTTTAAAGACTATTTGAAATCATAAATGTATTCTAGTGTAAGCCTCTTCCATTTAATCGATGAGCTAAATGGTACAAACCTCATATGTGTGTGTGTGTGTGTGTGTGTGTGTGTGTGTGTGTGTTGTTGTTGTTGTTGTTGTTGTTGTTGTGCAGATGCGGCCAGCACTGAGAAGGAGAGACTTGAGGAGAAACAGAGAACTTCCAGGAAGGAGAGAGCCAAGAGTGAAGAGGAGTGGCCTACTAGGTGGGAAACACACTCATACACACTACTAAAGGGTTAGGGTTAAGATCAGGGATTTCATTATCCTCCTGCTGTACCATTTTACATCAAATGATAAAACATATACAAATCAACATGAAAGTATAACCATACAATATCAAATAAAGAAAATGTAAATCGGGCAGAAACATGCATTTTAAAATAATTAATAAAATATATACATTGACAAATTATAGTCCCTGAAAACAAAAACCATAAATGTCATCCATGCACATATTTATGCTTTTAAAGGTCAATTTCGGCAGCCATTTATTCCAGTGCTGGTGTGTCTTTTTCCAGATGGTTCCAGATGGGCACCAACCCGTTCACCGGCGCCCAGGACTGGCTCTACACCGGCGGCTACTTCAATAGGAACTACACAGACCTGCCTGATATCTACTGAGAGCCCTCTGGCCTTCACCCTCCTCCTCCCTCCTCCTCCTCCTCCTCCTCCTCCTCCTCCTCCTCCTCCTCCTCCTCTCCCTCCACCCTCTCCTCTTAACCTGCAATGATCTGCCTGTGGTGAAACGAAAGAGAGATATGATTAGTATCCACATCTCCATCTCAACTGCCTTCAGAATGATGGACTCACCCAGCGCAGTCACTCCTCTCAAACTTCTCCATGTCTTAACTGAGGCTTCAAGTCTTCATTTTTTTCTCCATCTTGTGACATTTTTCGGAAACATTTTACCCAGCTCTCTGCCCCGGCATCGTATATATAGAGCACAAGAACCATTTTTATTCCCCGACCAATCGCAGTGGCAGAGAGTCGGTTTCACATCTAAACATGAATGTTTTAACATCGTTTTACAATCAAGCTTTTTCCTCTGAGGAACCAGAACTCTGGACGGCGCCATTTTAAAATATGAGCAAAAGAAACATCATGTAAAACAACAGTAACGACAGAGATTGATTTCTGAGAGATGGGACAGCGAGTCAACGGGGGAACATCAAGGACGTGAATGCTCCTTTGACTGAACAGTGGATCTCAAAATTGCTCTTTGTTTTTTTTTTTGGCTTTTAATCACTCCCTTAAACACTTCCAAAATAAATATATTGGTGACATTGTATTCCCTATGGAACAAAATGATATAAATATTATAAATTAAGATGTACTGTTGGTTGAATTGGACAAGACAAATGGAAGCATTAGTGTCCATGTGTCGTATCACTCACGCACTGAACTAAGTCGACGCAATTTCGACAGCAGAGTAGAATGTGCAGCTTGAGCAGACCTGGGATCAGAGAAGAAACCACATGCTATGAATGAATGAAAGGAGCATAGGTTTTGGTGGCACACCTGAGCTGTTACGCCCTCTCAAAATGTAACTCTGTTGTCTTAACACTCCCATTGTGGCCTATGTGTCTGTTTGAACAGCTGTTGTTTTTTTTATTCCAGTAGAAACGTACAGTATGATAAACAATGCTTACTTACCCAATGTTAAATACAAAAATAACTAGTAACTGAATGTTTATATGCGGCAGAGGAGGACTTGCTTTTACTGTGCTGGCTGTTAAGCGATAGTTGAGGTTTCATTGATATTCAAGACAGGTTTCACACAAGTACAGAAAATCTGGTTCATTCTTCTGAGGAAACTGTCGCTCGTCTATAAAGCATATTTTACTTTTAAATCCCAGACTCCATGAAGAGGACACGTGGATATTTAGTTCCCGGATTAAACACAATCACTATCTGCATTAACCTGATCAACATAGTTTCTAACAAGTAACAGTAACATGCACATTCATGGTTGTGAATGAGTGCATTAACAAATGCAGACACTTGAAGACATAAAGTACAAGAGAGAGTGGACTTGCTGGGTGAAGTATCGGAGTGTGACTATGTTGGTTTTACATCATTATTAAGCTCAGTATCGTTATAACACGATTTGAAAGAAAGAAAACGTCATCGTCGGCGTAATGCAACATGCAGATTTAGATATTCTGCTGTTTGGCTGGATTGGATTGCATAGAATGGATGGATCACTGAACAGGCCTCGAGGGGGTCGCCTGCAAAATGTCAAATAGATTCAATATAGGACTAGAGAGATAACTACAGAAACACTTCATGACCACAGGGAGGTGAAGAGCTCTACGAAAAGATGCAAAACGAGTAAAAAGAGACATCAGAAAGATACATCCAGTGTCTCCTTCAGTCAGTTTGTCTTGGTCATACTGTCTGAAAATACGTCCATGTGTTTTTTTTCTCCCGTTTCATTTGTAGTAAAAGAAAAATAGAAGGGATTAGCAACATATGGAAACAAAAGTTATCATGTGTTGCACCCAGTAAAAATATGTGGACTTTAGCCGCTGTGAAGTTTCATCTTGCTGTTACAGATGAGTGATATTTTAAATGGTTAACTTTCAGCCTTTACATTCCAGAAGTTATATTGGGGGCTACAATCCAAATACAGACGTACCATCTACAAAGTATATATACTGAAATTATATTAAAAGATCAAATTTTTTAAAATTTTAATTACGCTTTTTAGTTTTCAAATTTAATTGATTTCAAAATCCCCTCAGCGGTGTGTTTGCTCTTATTTTAATGTGGATTGTTCATATAATACCTCGGTTCATTTTGCATTGGGAATGGAATAAGATAAATGTTTAATAAAACAACCTAGAGAGCACACTAATCTATTGCACATGATCATCAGAAATGTTAATTTTTTAATCTCTATATTCATCAATTTCCTGTATTCAAATATTGGATGTTTAACAAAAGCACATTTATTTCACACCAACACCAACTCTATGCAACTGTTGCACCTCAACATGAACTGCACATATTCAGATATTGTACAGTATAGTTTTACATTGCCCTCACTCAACTACACTCAAACACACTTCATCTTTTGGCTTCTCAGCTTGAATAGTCACATGCACCTCTAAATAATGACTTTGCCTTTTTTGGTTTCTCCTGATGTTTTCCCTAATAGATGTTTAGAACTTCATGAAATACTTTGCACTACAACCAGCCTTATAACACAGCCTTGGATCAACTTAACAATTCATGTGGTTTTTTAGAGCCTGGATTTGTCACTTCCCCATTTTTCTTCATTCCACTGTCTGTGTTTGTGTTTTTTTTAAAGGTATGTGCATTATTTATGATGTTAAACGTTTTATGAATTATATCTGTAGTTTTTTTTTCTTTTGTTTAGCTAATTTGTCTAATCCGAACCGCTCTTTATTTGCTCTCTCTCTCTCTCTCTCTCTCTCTCTCTCTCTCTCTCTCCAACACAAATCTGAAGTGTATGATTGAGGAGTGTCTAATTGGGGCTTGAAGATGACATCATTCTCTAGTTTGACAGGGGAACATTTTACTGTGGCCCTTACATCTGTCATTTTAACCGATACTGTCCAAAACTAGATGGACTTTTAAGACTAATCATTCCTTCCTGTTCCAATGTGTCCTGGCTGCTAAAATGTCACTATTGAATACTTTTCTGGGTTATTTTGTGTGCACAGAAAACATCTATTTTTCAACTTTTACATAAAAAAACGGCATAAAATCAGTCTCAAAAACACTACACAGAAGGGTGTATTGAACATTCACATTTGTCAGCAATGGTTTCGACTGCAAGTCAAAAGGCTAATGCTCATTAAATAGATCTGTGTTTGATGTTGCTTTGAGTGTTGGTTCTTCTCATGTCTTAACCAGCTTTCTCTTGAACTGTATCACTGGGATGTCCATGTTATACATGTGTACAAGTGCAGCACAGAGGTAATCACAAGCAAAATGGCATATAGGTTTGTGCAACTGATTTATTTTTATAGTATTTAAAACAGTTATTTTTTTTTATTTTGGTGAGAACATTGTAGCAGATGTTTTATTTTGAGGCGGGGGGAGACTGTAGGGGAGGTCATATCCAATCTGTGGACAGTTTAGTAGATTAATGAACGGGGGGAAATGTCTACTAATAAAATCCTAATTTCAGTTTGTGACCACATCTCCTTTTTTTAATGAATACTTTGGTGAAGTTTGCCCCTTGAAGTGTGTGTGCATTTTGATGAAGAAATGGGCTATGGTCACTCAAACACTGATAGTCAAGGGGAGCGTTAGCCTGCCTCTGCTAACAGTCAAAATGAAAACTTTACAACATCACTAAACACTCCTGTGTGCTTGTTGGGACTTGTTTATGCCATATGTTATGTTGCGCTCTATATTTGCACTTAATGCCATTTTAGAATCAAATTCATACAGGAAGAAAACCAGGAACGCAGGTGCGGACCAAGGGGTGTCTGAAAGTTATCCCTGGAGTGATAACCACTAAATCTCTATTGCGAAGATGGGGAAGGGGAGAAACCAAAAAACATACAGAACTGTAAAGGGCCACACAGGCTTCCTTTAACAAAACGCACTTAAACAACCAACTGAACCATTGCAGCCAAGCAGCTGAAACACACAAATAACTTAACCGTTATCTTATAGGAACACTAATTCCAGAGAAGACTTAGGTTGCGTTCCGAATCACATACTTTCTACTATATAGTATGTAGAAAAAAGATTTAGGATGTCTCGATTCTTTTGGCCAGATTTAGGATGGTTAGAAGTACCCGGATGTCCAACTTCATGCGGCCAAGATTGTTAGTGTTGAAAACTGCATCCTATTTGGGCGATTCTGACCCACAATCCATTGCGCACGTGAAGTGACGTCACACCGATGAAGCCTCCATATGAAAAGAAACGGGGATGCGACGGATATAAAAGCAAGAGGCAAGATCAAGGCGCAATGTTATGATGGAATAAGAGAGTAAAGTATGTCCCAATAGTATGCCTACTGCATCCCAACTAGATTTTTTTTATCGTCGGATGTAGTATGTAGAATAGAAAAAAGAAAAAGTATGCGATTCGGACCGCAACCCTAGAGATAACCTCTTACAATCTCCTAGGGCGAGAAAATGAGCAGCACAGAGCACTGGGGTCTCAGGGCATATATAAACTCCTCACACCTGGGTCCAATCAGCCAATCAGTGCCACACACACCTGATAGCAGTGAGTGAATCAGTAACCATTCTGACGGAGCCGTAACATACCGTGTACTCACAGGGCTGAAAGATTCCGTGTCCTAACAGATAGGGGTGTGGCAAAAATGAAACATTGAAATTTTAAAAGTAGAGTCAGTGGTTCTGGACGATATTCACACATTTTTAAAAAAGAGTTATTATTTTGACAACAAGCCTTCTCCATAATCACTGACTCCACCTTTAACTGTTAACAGCCTCTACTGCAGTGTATCCACTGTAACAAGTATTATGTTCACAGAAAGATAAAAGTATGTTGCTGATTTTGATATAAGACACATTTTCAAACTAAAGACAATGTGCATATACTCAAGTCAGAACATAATAACCCTGATCCTCAACAAATGTTCTTCAAACAAATATCCTAAAACATGAAACATAAAATTCAACAATTGCGTAACCTATAGTATTTTTTGAATAAATCAAAGTGAATGATGCATGTGAAGAGATAAACATCAACAACTTAAAAAAGCTTTCACAAGAGTTTTTTTTTTTTACTTTTTATATGTCTTTTATTCATTTTTCCTGATTGAAATGTATTGTAAGGTCATAATTTGTCATTCATCACATTACATGGCATGATGCACCAGGTCTACTACACCCATTTACAGGAGGAATACACGGAAACATACACAAGGTTTTACAATGGGGAAAACAGGGAGTTTTAGCTCATTGCACTTACAACAGTGAATGGAACACTTTGTAGTCATTGTTAGGCTCTTGACACCCTTTTTCTTTATTTTATTTTCACCCTCTTAACTTCATTCAATAATTTATGACTTTTTTTATTTTATTTATTTTTTTACACATCTCCATTGCCCTCTTCATCTCCATCTCCACAAAAAAAAATATCCGTCTAACCCCAACAAATTACATGGAAGCCTGAATATTTTCCCTTTTTTTTCTTTTCATGTCTTCTCCGTTTACAAACACAACATGTATAGAAATTCTACACAGACCAATATGTTTTTTTTATTCGATTTTCTTTTATACCCAAATACAACTTTTTAATGAGTTTTAAACAGTCCGCACGAGCCAGCCACACACGTACACAATGAGTCTTTTGTCATTTTAGTATTCAAATCAACAACTGCTCTTGCTTGTTTTACTTATAGGATTTGTTGTTGGTTTGTGACACACACACACACACAAAACACAAGTTTGGGCTGGGAGGTTCCGGGGTTTGCATACGCTCCAGCTCCTGTGGCTGTGTGGTGGTGTGCAAAGGTCTCTCTCTCTCTCGTGCCTGTGTGTGTGTGTGTGTGTGTTGTGGCGTGTCAGCATGTCGGAGAATTACATGTTGTACAGAACATGTCTTTCATGGCATTTACATGTCGTCGTTGTCGTTTGTTCAAAGCGGACTCTGGTATTTACACTGGAGGAAGAAATGAAAGATTGCAGCCTGTGAGCTGAGAAGTCAAAAGTGGGAGAAGTTCAAAAAGGTCAAGGACTGGGGGGGTGTGGATGGGGCTAAGTCATGCACACATGTAATTGTACTTTGATGATTCATACAGTGAGACTTGAACTCATGGTCAAGTTAGTTTCAGCACTCTTAATCTCTTTAATACAACCTCTCACCTATGAGAAAATTGACTTTTCATATTTTTTATATATTTATATATAATTTTTTTACGAGTGTTTTAAATTCTTTCCCTTGTCCTGCTATGCATGGCACTGTCTACTTGAGCATTGGCGACAGTGACTACCCTACGTACTGTTCAAACAGTGTATGCTACCTTTTTGGTTAAGAACAGACACACACACGCACACAGACAGACATACCAACGTACACAGTCCAGGCTTCCCAAAAGCGTTGCAGGCTGCAAGACTCCAAACTCTTTCACTCCCTATGTCGCCTAATGCTCCTCATTTCCTCCTTCTCTTGAAAACACATCTCGGGTGCAACCTTATTGCTTATTGACTCTAGTGAAGCCTTTTGGAGAACTGTTTTCAATACAGATATGACCTTTCTCGGATATGCGTCTGTAAATCTGACCTGGCTCTTGACAACCCAAAGCATCATTTGAGATGATAATGTGGTAAATGTACTCTTCTGATATCTGGAAGGAATGTCGACTTCTCACTCACTACAACTAGTTGGGGGCATAAATGAGACATTCCCCGAGCAGATTTCAATTGAAATGTATTGACATCTTGATTTGGAACTCAACTCTTAAGTCTTATAGTTTGTTATTTGTCTACGTTTGTGCTTCAAACACCTCTGTAAAAACCCTGGGCCCACTGGTGATGGCTGCGGCGTGAACACTGTGTTCTTGGATATTACAAGACGGACACCATGCAGAGTGTTATAGACAGAGACCACGACTGGCTAGAGGGCAGTAACAGGATGGCTTTTCATCACGGAACCAGCATTGTGGTATGTATAAGCCCTTGCTGCTATGCATATTTAAGTCACCTTTAGTGGCTGCATTCACACAGGAGCAAACAAACAAAAAATCTTTATTTATTGCGCCTGCACTAATCCATCTATTACTTTCTAGTATCTATTGGACATCTCCAACGCAATGCTGCATTTAGCGTGTGCTTTCCTGAGGCAAAAGTGATTGAAGAACCTTTTATTTGTTTACAAACACCCCCCCCCCCAACAAAAAAAATAGGACTTTCAATAGAGGAAGTTGGTATTAAATTGGGTAAACTCTATTGTATTATTTGTTCAACTTGTTTTTTTCTAATTTGAAGCTTCCTTGGTGAAGCTTCCTTGGTGAAGTCACTGATATGGTGGCAGTGAAGTGGATCTATCCAAGCTCGCGGACTTCGTTTTGAGGGAACATAATAGTCAGACGCTGCAGTTGAAGTCAACACAAATATATAGGCCAAAGAAGAAGCATTTTGAGCTGTAAACATGTACATAAAAGTAGGCCGAGGGAAATAACATTGGTTAAGATTTTAAAAAGTTTTTTAAAACATTTTTAAAAACTACCAAATCAACTGTGAACACACTGGAACCAGAAGCAAATCACTGTGGTTGTGCAAAATCCAGCGATAGATAACGATCTGTATATCTATATCTACGTATACTGTATGTATACATATGTCTCTCTCTTCTTTCTTTACTCCTAACCAGCTTCTGTCTATCCCCTCTCAGCATGATACAATAAATATATTAATAGATAAATTATCTCATAAATGTTTCCCAAAATATATATATAGACTACCTTCTTTTACCGTTTCAGCGACCTGTTAGGCAATGCACACACACTTTTAAGAGTTGTGAAGTATTTGGGAGTTAAGGGATGGTTTTCATACTCCATTAACCACAAGGAACAATTTTTCATATATATCTTCTATATAATTACCTTGTCGTGGCTTGCTGCCACTATAAACTTGCAGATAACATTTTTACTTTATATATATTTTCTGGAGGCATAGAAGTGACTCTTATTCATCTTATAAATCATATTATGGCGTGGCAGTGCACCTTAGCCTAGAGCAGTATTTGCGGTCAAATAAAATCTATGAATTATATATTATCTGTGATATCTTTATATTTGTATTTGAACATGTGTTTCACCTAAACATTCCCTTATTCCTGCAAGCCTTACACTACCATTTCAGGGCTGTGGTCATCAAAAAAATAAATAAAAAGAATAGTCCTGAGCAGACGCAAACCATATTTGGGGATATATTTAAATATTTTTCGTATACTATATATTCTACATTTATATAAATCTATTTTTTTCTTTCTCTATACAGCCAAGAGCTGTTCAGGTGTGTTCATGACACCTGGGATATTTCTGTGACCTCTCCTGTTCTTCTGTTCACCCTAAACAAACTGCAGTTGCAGCAGCCTAGAGGTTAAACTGACCAGTTTTTCTAGAGTATATTTAAAAATATCAGCAAATGAGCAATTTACCGAAAACATTTATTTTTTTATTTATTTAACTTTTATTTATCCTCGAGAGACCAATTGTTCTACATACATGTTCTATTAAGGTTGTAGAAATGTATTTAATTCTAAGAATATCTAAGTCATAGTTTGAAAACAGTGGTGAGTCTGGGTCAGCAACAGTGCCTTCTTCTAACCGATCCACTCAGCCTGCCATTTTCCCAGCTTACATGAACACATCTTTAAAGAAGAGGCCTTTTGGCCAAATCCTATTGAGGGAGGACCCTGAACATGCCAGGTAAACACAAGTAATACAAATAACCTTCTCTCATTTCCTACCTTACTGGTGACCTATATAATGAACAGACAAATTCTCAGAATATCCTTATGTTTTTGTATGAGGAATCCCAAAACAAAGCAATCTTGATAAACAAGGACGGTGTGACTTTTCCCATTAGCATTGTTTCACTTCCCTTTCCCTCCTTACGTTTTGTTAATTTTCCAAATATGATTCATTGCATAGAAGGACTGGAGATGAGAGGTCGCCTCTTCTGCCCACCATATTGGTTGTGGTTGAACTCGTGTTTGTCTTGTTTTCTTTTTCTTTTCCACATCGGATGATGATCATTAAATACACGCATACAGACCCCCACACACACATACATACAAACATTAGGAACAGAACAATATAGAGGTGACTTTGAGGTTTTCTGCGCTGGGCGGCATGCGAAGGTTCCCAGCGAGCGCTCACACAGACAATATACAGCAGAAGTTTGTTGGTTCGTTGGATTTGCTGAAGGCCTCGCAATGTTTGGCCCGACAGAGTGCGTTTTTGAGTACCGAACCGCAGATCCCACAATGCACTGCAGGAGCAACAGCAGGGAGAACACTGTGACCTGAGAAGTTTCCATGACAACTGACAGTCTGAGAGAGAGGTTTTCGGGGGGTTGGGTGACGGGTCTGGATGCCGCCGCGATAGAAAACGAAAAGTTAAAAAAAGGCGAGGGACTTCGTGACACAACCAAGTGTGTTATTTTTTTTGGTTCTTCAGTCACATGAGTGCTCATATTTTTTTCTTTTTGACACCATTATCCAGTGTGCTTTCACGTGCACTGTGCACATTTGACCGAGTGAAGACACATGCTGAAACACACTGATGTGAAAGGAGCTCGCCAGGGTTTTTTGCAGACTCCATCCATCTGGGAGGGTCAGAAGAATCACATTGACACCCACACCCCCGCAGGTGACAAAGTCAAGTCCAGTTCTGCTGCAATGTGTGTGACTGGTCTGCTTTACAGTGCCTCTCTGCTGCCCTGCAGTGCGTTGAGATCAGACTCCAGCTGGCTCATACAGCGTATCTGAAGTGGTGATGTCTCACTCTTGGTTGGAGAAGAGGATCTGGGTGGTATCAAACTGTAGTTCATAGGTGAGCTCCTGTTCTCTGATATATTTGTACTTCAGCAGTACAATATTGGAGAATGTTTTCTCGTTTGATTCAAGACTTGAGTGGTACATCAGTGGTAAGATAGACAGACAGAGGCAACACCTTTCTGCTCCACCAACTTTTAACATGACACAAGATTGTGCTCTTTACTTCCTTAGCTCTTACTCTATTGCTTTATATTAGTATTGATAATAAATTAGAGTCAGGAAAACCGACAAGGGGGCTTGATGGAGGTACAAAACAATACAAAACATAAATAAAGAAAAATAATTTCACAAATAATTATCAGAAACAAAGTTGATTTAAAAAAATATAAATTAATTTCACTGTGACCAGTGTCCCAGCTCATATTACTACATAAAAAAAGAGTGAGATGAAAATATGTGTTCAAAGGGTGTAATAAAAAGTAACATATGCCATTTTTATTCCAAAATAAAAGTATTTAAAAGGGATTAAGGCGATCTTGGTAACCTGCAACTTAAAAACCAGCTAATAACATATCTAAAATAATGAAATGTGAAAAACAGAACAACATACCGAAACTGATAACCACGTACAAAAAACACGAGAAATATCTTCGAGCCAAATGTTGCTGAGCAGTTGGAGAAACCACCACAAGCACTGCAGGAAAATGATGTCTTAATGGCTTTGTAATGGCTGAAAATCCACCCAACCACATACGGCTTCACTTCGAAAAAAAAAAAACGATTATTTTCTTCTTTAAAAAAAACAAAAAAACAAAGGCTCTCCTTATTTCCCTTGGCCAATTTTCCGGAAATCTCTCTTCTCTGTTATTGTTACATCGTCTAGCTAAGATGTGTATATCCCAGTGTCTTTATGGCCTCTGTTTAGTAATGATGAACAGTGTAAGGTCTTGGATATAAAGTTCCATGCATTCCAAATCCCTAACTTGTATTTTTTTCGTTTAAATCCACTATACACTTCTTCAAAGACATGGCAAGTTGAGGATCGGTGGGCAGGAATCAGGAAGAAAGAAGAATCAGCATTCAAGAAAACGCAGAGAGGTGAGGAAAAGGGGGGAGCGAGAGGTTTTATCAGTTCCAATCTGGAATGTAGATAGAAACAGAGCAAACCGTGGAAAGAAACACACACACACATATGCCGATACACTCGTTGTCTCTGTGTTGGCTATGTCGTTATCATTCAATGTGACATATCCATTCATTTTTCTTGCCAACGGGTGATTTACGAGGTCTGTAGTACCAGAAAAGCCTTGCAGTATTTCAGAAAGTTGTGTTCATTTTCCCCACTCTTTTTTTTTTTACTTTGAGAAGAGATAGAAAAGAGGAGAGAGAGGCAGCTTTGTTAGTGTCATTCATTAGTTTGAGCACAGGACTGTGAAACCAAGGATCCTAGCATGCCAAACAAATGCCTGAAGCAAAAAGCAACCATTTCCTGTATGCTCGTAGCAGGAAAAAAAAGAAGCTTTCATATAAAAGGCGCAGTCGTCAGCATACGGGAGTAGAATTCCATCACACCTTTTCTTCCTTCTATGGAAGCTGCAGTGTTAAATCCACATGAGAGGGCTGAGGTGGTTGATGGTATCCATTGGTTCTGTTTGTCTTCAACAGCGGTGTCTAGCTCCGCTGATGTAAGTAGAGCGCCCTCTACAGGGATGGAGGAAGAGCAGCAAAGAAAGAGGAATTTTTGGCTGCCAGTTTCTCTTGGAGTTAGTGATGTTAGTCCCTCTGTAGATGGATGGTTGGAATGATCTGTGAAAAAACACAAACATTAATAAAGTAAAACTTAAGTAATTCAGTCCTAAGTATTAAACAACCGTTGGCCTGGCAGGATAAGAACATATTTAAAAGAAAATCTCTATTATTTAATCTCTGATCTAGGGCAGTGCTGTGAGTCAAATGTTGGCTTGTCTTATATGTTATAGCTGTCCTGAGGTGGTATGTTTCATTTAATTTAGTTCGATTCTCTTTTTGAATGACTCAAACACAAAAAGAACTTCACTTTCTTGCTTTATAGAGCTGTGATGATGTACAAATGAAATTGGCCACTAGATGGTGGAAATGCATTGCTGGTCTACAACTGGCACATAAAGGCTCCCAGTCATCCAGCTCAATATATACAGTATATTTGTCATTTGTTCAGTAGAAGGCAACTGGACATTTTGCTCACTGCGATAAAGAATGGACATATTTAAATCAAGTTTGGCAAAACATAACTATGCTCAGGGGAGATAAAAACAGGGGAGATAATGTGTGTCTGCGTTTATCTGTTTTAGTTTGTTGTTGTACCTTTATGTGTCACATTTGATTTGATACATGAAAAGTTGTAATATTGATCTATTAACCATTCAATTCCCAGTGTGTGTCGTGAAGGGTTGTTGCTGAACAGAGCCAACGTCATGTGGACCTCATACAGATCCTTGTCGAATCTGAACTGTTTTCTGTTCAATAAAGTCATCAGTGTCACTGATCAGCGTCACTGACTGGCCTTAGAAAGACCACAGCAGGTATCTGTCTTTTGTCAAGCACGTCATATGTCCTAGTGTATTTCATTTATTAATTAGAGGAAAGTTCTACCCTTCCATCTTCATATAAACAATAAAACTGCAAAGAACAATGATAAAAAAGAATGAGGTGAAGTAAAAAATAGTTTTTGTATCTTGCAAAGTAGTGTGAAAACCCTGTGGCAGCAAACCACCGAATGGTTGCATAACATGAACAGTATGTTTCTATTAAAAACATTGTTCACATTTCGTTTTTGTGAGGATTTGCAGTGGGAACCAGCTGTACTAGGCAGCAGGAAAATGAGGCCAGAAACATCCCCAGACATCATGTCAGCCTGTGTCGGAAGTCACCGGAAGTTACTTGTCTGATTTGACACTTTGCATTTGCTTCACAGCCCGAAGTTAGATGCATTTTGATTGTGTCATTTGAATTCAATGTACAGTCAATGCATCATTTTAGAATCACTGCCTTCTGGTTGTCTTTCCCACTGTGCCTGACCCAGATTAAATGCTCCAACCTTGCTCTCTATTTATATGTGCCCAGAACCCGCACACACAAACACAGGCATAGTGACGCAGACATAGATGTGTGGAAAATAAGCATGGACACATTAACAAGCTGACTCACTGGACAGAGGGAGGGAAACAAACATAATGTCCTTGGTATTGGGACTTGTACTGTTGTGAACTTTTGGTCAGGGGGTGTCTCAGGGTTTTGGACGTTTCAATGTCACAGCATATACTTATACAGAAGTGAGTTTGCGCCGTTGTGGCAAAGACACTTGGGTAATAGTGCAAACAATTAACACAAAGGGAGGTCAAGAAATACAGATTTTTCAAAGTTGGGTGATTTGCACCAAAACCAACCTCAACCCCATTTGGAGGGCTGACTGAAAACCCCACATCAGTGGCAAACCTCACTAATGCTCTTCTGGCCGAATGGGAGCTATAATCTGGGCCGCCATGTTCCCATATCATGTGGTAAGCCTGGACAACTAGAAGCTGTTCTATCATATTGAAACTCACAATTTTGAAATGTGATGTTCCTGGCCATTTGACTATACAGTGTACCAAAACACAAGGCCTACAGAGTGAGCAAGTAAGAGACAGAATGGAGTTAAGACAGAATGAGATTTTTTCTCCATGGGTGGGGTGGGGGGATAGAAATGTTGAAAATAGAAATGGCAGCAATGAAGAACAAGAAAGGGCAGATCCTCACAGTAAAAGGAATGAGACAAGACACGCAGAGGGAGAATGCAAACGACAAAGTGGGAATCTTGACAGAGGGAGTAGAGCAATAGAGAATGTGAGAGCGAAGAAAGAGAGAAAGCAGTGATGGTTGACAGTGGGAGTAGAGTGTGGGAGGAGAGAGAGAGTTCTCTTTGCAGCAGTCACATGACTGCACAGCACACACACAAACGCACAGTCCAAGCTCAGTACATTATCTTTTATGGGACATATACAGCACAACACTGTGCACAACAGTCCTTGCCTGCTAATCCCCCAATGGTGCATCAAAAGCTTTAAAAAACCACTGCATCCAGGCTAAAGACTGTACTTCAAATGTTAAAAAAAATTATAAAATGGCTAATTTTTCCAATTATTGTTTCTGAAACACGTCTACACCCTTTATCAGAGCCACATGCCATGAAATAAGCCAAATCGCAATCCTGTATAAGTAATCTGCATTCACTGTCAACACATTTACCCTTACGCTACAAAATCTGATGTTGTCAAATGATGCGTGCTTGCTATTTGTATGGTTATACTTAGGTAACTCAACACACTTGGTTAAGTTGAGGGGAAGTTTGGGGTCTGCATTCAAAAATGTACAATATCTAATTACAATATTTAACCATCCTGCTTTAGATTTTGTTTTCATAGATTGTCCATCCTGGGAAAATACTTTACAAAATATTGACTATTAAATGACCTAATCCAGTCTAGTTAGTTCCTAATTGGTTAAACACTGGCACTGAAATATAATCACTCTGAGCATGAACAGTATGCTTGGATGGATATTTGCATTTGAAATGTTTTTTTTAACCACATCTTACAGTGTGATGAAACAGATCTCGATGGGATGAGTAAGCAAAGTCAAAGGTCAAAGGTTACTCACTGTCCGGCCTGCCAGAGAGAGCAGTGTTTGGCTCAGGCCTCAGACATGCAGCATCCAGGGGATCCCAGTCCTTGTTGGCTGTAGGAGGAAACGGTAACGTTTATACTGTCCCAATGTTAAAAAAGGATTTGTTGTTATGAGAGTTCCTTTAATTTACATTGGATATATTAATCATTCTTTTCATTGGTGGACTAGTTCCCCACTTTGTTAACCTTTTTCAATCTTTTTTTGGCATCGATGCATAGATGTACAGTGTTTTAAGTTGCAATTTAGGCGACTCACCAGTATGCTCAGCGCTCCTCTCTGCTCCTCTCTCTCTCCTTCCTCTCTCTCTCTCTCTCTTCGTAAAATAAAAGCAGTGGGAACTTGACAGGTTTTTCTGGTACGAGGCCTCGTGACTTTGTTATTTGACATTTACATAGTCCTGCAAATACATGGATGGACTCGGGTCAGTGTACATGTTGTATGTTGATCAAGACGGGAGGATCGAAAGAAGAAAAAAACATACCTTAAACTTGGGCACCTCAGAACATAGAGGTGAACTTCTTGCCAAAACCGGAGATAGCTGGAGGAAAGGAGACATGGAGCAGAGGTTAAATACAGAGGGACATCCTCATCAAGATACATTGAAAGGGCTGCATTCCTAATAATAGTGGGCACTGGTCAGGACACAACATACATATTCTCAGTTTGGTTGATGAGCACTCTAATGAATTACTATTAATACGGTTGCTTTCCAATATGAATGGTTATTACATGGATGTGGCAGTTTTTTTGTGTTTCTTTGTTGTTGTCTCTGGTCTCTTGTTACTTGGTATATATTCTAAGGTTTTCGCTTTTCTTGTAGTTATTGAGTCTCAAAGTCACTGCATGGCTTTGTGGGTATTCTGTCATTTGACTTGTCTGTGTTGTCCTCTTGTGTGTCTTTGTGGACACGTATAGGCTCTTTAGGAGCATTTTGAGTCTCTTTATAGTTGTTTTGCTTCTCTCTGTAGTCATTTTGCATCTCTTTGTGGTTACTTTGTTGTTATTAATGAACTTTGGGATCCTTTAGTAGCCTGGTGAGACCAGCCTTTCTCTCCCGCTGATCAGTGTGGACATTCACTACCTTAGCGGGGAGGAGGCTGGTTGAAAAAATTGGCAAAAGTCGTTCACATCCGAAAACAAAGCTATCATTTTAGAAAACTACTGTGATAGCAATGTTATTTAACCACAGTGAAACGCAGACACATGTTTCAATACGCTGATCAGGCTAAAACTTTTGTATCTCTTCATGATAATTCTCGCACCTCTGGAATGATTCTGCTGTTTTACATTTATGTGCAGTCATTGGGCATCATTTTTATTGTTTAGAGTCTCTTTGTAGCTGTTTGATTGACTTTCCAACAAAGAATATTAACACTTCAAATAGAATCCACAGGACCCATACAGGCCTGTGCTAGATAGGGCAGTCCAGTAATCCATCCATTTGTTATCATTGAGGGAAAGTAATGATGTACGGTAACTATCTAGTTGGAGATCAATTAGACCACGGACATAGTGATGTTTAATATTAATAGATGACACCTTTTTGGACATGATTTCTGTCTTCCATGGCCTAACCAGTTTAAAATGTGCTGTTATGAAGTGATTTATTCATCCTACCATCTCCCAGTTTTCCGGCCTGCTCGGCGGCTGCTCCAGGCAGGATCTTGGACATGATGCTGTCTCCCTCCATGCCGGGCTGGCCTGCTGCTGCACTGCCAATACCTCCAGGTCTGGGAGCGGCCTTGGAGCCTGGACAGAAGGAATAGAAACATTGGGAAGTGGATGACAGGATAGAGAAGTGAGGAAGGAGAGAGGGAAAGAAAAGGAGTATCTGTTGTAGGTCCAATATAAGTTGGCATTGGTGTTTTTTTTTCTTTTTCTACGAATACAGGTGCCAGGTAGGTACTGACTACCTGGCCAGGTAGGTTCATCACACTTTCCAAAAATCGAAACAGTGTGTGCAACAGAAAACAATGTCTCTCAGCCTGTTTCATTAGGTCTCCTCCCTGTGGAGACTTGCATGGGCTTCCTGTGTTACAGTTGCCAGATTTTCTTTATGCAGTAGCTGTGATGTTGTGGCCTTCAGTCATAACTTGAGACCTCCTACCTATTTGCTGCCCACTGTCAAACTTTCCAAAAAAGAACTTTGGCATTGGACAATTCGGTAAAGCCTTGGATTTTTCTTTCATGCCAGTGTTTAAATAATAAATAGATACATCTAAATAAAGATCCTACACACTGTCAGAACTTAAAACTGTACTACTTCCTGCGTCACCATTGACTTTTGGTGCTGGTTATACAAGTGATTTTCAGAATGTTCCAATATGAGCATATAGTTGGAAAATAAATAAGTACCTTTAAGCTTCCCTACCAACCTTAGAAACTGACTGATTGATTCAATCACTATGTGCCTAGGCCCACTAAGGCTGATTTGCTTTCATGACGTCAAGTCAGATCCAGTCAGACAGATTTATTTAGCACAATATCACTTATCTTAAATTTGCCTCAAGGGGATTTATAATGTGTAAACAGCATATCTCTGTCTTTAGGAATTGGTATTAGGAATTTTCCTGATTGAAAAAAAAATGAACATGGAGAAAACCCCATAGAATAGAGGTTTGTGTACAGAATAGACCAACATAATAATACAAAAATTACAGTATGGGCGAACACGATGACAGAATTATAGATAAAGCCCTCTCGTGTGTTTCACATTGTGGGATTATCTGCAGATTAATCTCAGCTCAGATGAAACGACACATACTGTACCGGTTACATAAGAAAGACACAGCAGTGGACAACAGCTGGCAAGACATACAGTAGGAGTGGTGTGAGTCTGTGTGTGTGTGTGTGTGTGTGTGTGTGTCAGAGTGCATGTGGAGATTATACTGTACCTATGCCTGTTAGTGGAGGCTGGGCGGCTTTAGAGGCCATGACGGGGGCAGCCTTTGCTCCAATGGCTGTTACTGGAGGCGTGTCCATCTTGGCCTTCAGAGAGAGACACACAGACACAGACACACAGAGAGAGAGAGAGAGAGAGAGAGAGAGAGAGAGAGAGAGAGAGAGGGAGAGAGACAGAGAGTATGAGAAAAATCAAACAGCATGAGTGACCATGGTTACTTAAACTAAATCGTGATGAGAGTGTGACAGAGGGATATAAAGAGAGGACAGCAAGAAAAGAGAGAGAGAAGGTATAGAAAGTGGGGATAATGACAGAGGAAGCTGCCTCTGTATTGTGACAGCCCACTTGATGACATGAACAAAGACTGGCCGCATGACGAGTCTCGACATCGTCAACACAGTCAGCTGACAAACTGCAGTTATCTACATTGAGAATTTCATGATGGACAAACAACGGGATTGTCAACTTAGCTTTTCCCTTTGTCAAGGCAAACATTGTTGAGGAGAGATAATCGGATAGCTTTAGGGTAAGGTTCCAAAGGGTTAAATATTTCATCACTGCAGTTATATTGTCGATCGTAGACAGCTCCCACCCAGCTAGTTAAAACAGTCCATAGACAATTGCTTTATATGAGAACTAGCCTATTATTGATCTTACAAAACATGTTGATACAGTACCACTTAAAAGGACAGTGTGTAATATCTCTAGAGTATTTTGGCGTCATCTTGTGTTAAAAGTTCTAGATTGCAACGCTCCCTTGCTAACCCCTCCCATTCTGAGAATTTACCCAAGCTACGGTGGCCTTCAAAGGCCTTGTCACTAAAGATGGCATCATACACCAATGCCTCAAGATTTACCACAATATCAAGTGATGAGGTGAAGACGTATGTATTTATTTCTTCTATAGATCTTCTCATTCGTATTCTAACAGATGCATTTCCGGCGGACATCCACTTTTATATAAAAATATTCCCTTTCCACGGCACATTTAACTCATTTAGCAAGTTTAGCTGACATACTAGATGGACTATTTTCTTTTCCTCAAAAGTGAACTTTCCTGCCCGAATGTTTGTATTATTCATGATTTATTTGCGTCGCTCTGCTATTGTCATCAGTCACCTTTGCCTTAAAGCACTTGAAATGGCAGAGAGCTGAATAATGGATGGTGTATGAATAAAGTGTGATTGATCTGGTGTTTGCCTAAACTCCCAGTAAATATATACAAATGTGTTTTACTGATAGATAATCCCCCTGGTCGCCTGCATCATTGCCTCACCTCGTCTCTGTCTCAGAGAAGACGGCCTCTGGAAATGTTGCTATGTGCTGAGTCACTGTGGACAGTTTGCTGTGCTTTCTTTCCAGCTCTGCTCCGCCCTCAACTTCTGAGGATTAAACTACTAGCTTCAGGAAAGATGCAGACCAGAACCCTTTTGTTTTTGCGATATCCATCAATGTAACAGTGAGTATGATCTGAACACAGGAAATATGGCTGTGTGTGTGCTCTTCTCTGCTTTGTATGATCATGTTTGGTGTCTTCTGTTTTGTGTAAAGCTCCTTAATGTCACTCCTGTTTAAAAACACTCCATAACACTGGGCTGATGCCGAATAATCACATAATATTTATATTTCCCCACAGTTTAGCTGCAGCAGAGCAGGGTTGATGCATTATGGTGCACCGTGCGTGTGGCATTTCATTATTTTCAGCCCTTTAATCAATGATTTTAATTACCCAATGGGCCCAACACAAGAGTGTAAGTGAATGAGTTCGCAGATTGAATAGTAATCGTATGACAAATTCCATTTGGTGTTTATGGCTTCCCGTCAGAGCTATTCCACAGGGGAGCTTTCAGAATAATTTCCAAGACAAACTCCTGCATAATGTGGCCATATCAGGCCATATGAATGATTTGACTTTGCTCTCCCGCTGACAGAACAACAATGCAGCAATGTGAAAAATGGTGAAAGCCTTTCCAGAGTTGTGAATACTTTTAGGGGGGATATTCATAATGGACACAGTGGCAGTGGATTTGTGAACACATTCATATATTTAATAGAGACACAATGAATTCGGGAAGATAATCATTACACTATATAAATGTTCACGTTAAATGTCATATTACGGTTTTAAGACTAATAACAAATAGATTTGCATGGATTTATGATGATGGGGTAAACGCCGGGTGGAATAGATTATGCAGGGAGACATTTTGAGGGCCAATGTCTGGAGTGTCTAGCAGACAGTGAATCAGCTGCATTCAGTTATCAGCTGCCTCTGCCGCGGTAATCACAGTGTTAGATAAAGCCCTGCCAACAGAGGCACAGCAGAATATAAATAAAGCATCTGAGCTGGGAGGAGATGGACCAGCTCTTATCTTAAGGGGGCATGGAGGGCTACAGAGGGATATATATATATATATATATATATGTGTGTGTGTATGTGTATATATATATATATGTATATATATGTGTCTGTAGTGAAACGATTCTGTGCCTGTCCGTACTGTGTGTATATGCTGTAAAATAATCCCGTGTTAATACACAGTCTAACCCTAGGCTCCACGGTATGTAAACAAAGGGTATTTAACCAAAGGGGCCCACACTAGCTAGCAATATGCCCGTTTACAGAACCTAACCTGTGTATTAACCCCTGATTTTTCAAGTTGGCTAATATGTTGTAAAATTAAATAAAGATTTTAACTGCTTTTTGATTTTTAAAGAGATGCATCGTTATATGTAAGATAAAAAGTATTTCCTATCCTCCTGCAGTGTCTCGCCTTCAGTCTTCCCCTGGCTGTACTCACCATGTTGGCTGGTGCGGCTCCAGGTGGACCTGTCTGCCTGGCCTGCCCCATTGGTCCACCCGCTGGTCCCATCTGGCCCGGTTTGGCCTGGCCTGGCCCCATGCCCATTCCCATGCCCATGCCTTGCCCCTGGACTGGGGGCTGCTGCTGAGCCTGGCCTGGGCCCGTTGTAGCTCCGGGCTGCCCTGGCCTGGCTGCTGATGTCTGGGCTTGTTGTTGGAGCTGGGTCCTCTGTCCTGGAGCCCCATCAGTCTGGGGACCTGGACCACCCTGTCTCCCCGATCCAGTCGGCCCACCGGTGGGGCCCTGATTACGGCCGGAGCCGCTGCCAGACCTGGAGGAGCCTGGATCATGAAGGAAGGGAAGGATGGACACTTTAAAACAAAATAGAATATCAGCAATATACTGTGAAGCCAGCAGGCCTTTACATGGTGGTAAAATGCAGGGAGCTATTGGCAGCCCTTGGTAATAATGTGTGCCAAAAGGATTCAGTGGATACAGATGAGCTTCCTATCATCTGGTCCTTATCTTACGAGAACATTTCCTAGATAGTAAACCTTGACTCATAAGCTCCAGTCAGTGGGGACATAACTTATCACATCAGATTAATTCTGCTGCCAGAGTTTGCCTCTGAGAAATTACTGCTTTCGTCAAAATAAAACTCTGATCAGCTGATTAAGTTACTGCCATATATACCGTATTTTACAGTATGGATTTTTATATGTTTAACTGGCATTTCATTTTCTTTTAAGTGTTACACAATTGTAATAGACAGGTGATGCAGGAATGAATTATAGAGGATGAGATGCAACACATGTCATGTAGTGCGCACAGAAAAAAGCAGCATCATATTGAATATAATTGATTGAAAGAGAGCATCAGACGTCTATATACAACACAGGGAATTAAATATTCATATTTCAGACCCAAAGAAGAAATTCACAGTGAAAATATCCAATGATCCCATAATTGCTCTAGTAATAATTTGAGCCTGCACCATATGCAACTTTATGTCCGGGGCATACATTTATGAAATGGCCACTTAATTCATTTTTATTGGTGCATGGCTTTATTTATCCACAGTGACTCAACACATGTCTTTGTTTTTTTCACACTTAATACATGCATGGGAATTACAAATAGGCAGGGTTGACTTGGTCTGAACTATTTTTATTCTCAAGGGCTGTAATGTAATGTAATCCCGGGGATCTAATCAGAGACCTCATGGTTCCTATCGGCCCTTCTTTCCTCTAGGCCATCCTACCATTTTACCATCATTTTAATTTCAGGAGCAGAGTGGGACGAGAGAGTTCGGTAGACAGGTTATATAATGCACTGAAAATGAGTGTTTGGACAGGTAAGGCCTAGATAAGATTGTGGGGGACGTTGTGATAGGTGAGTCTAACAAGAAAATGCATTGATTTTTGTGACTCACAATACAGAAGAGGACATGCATTGCCTATAAAGGTAGCATTGTTTGCTGTGCAGTTTTTGTTCTTTAAAGTATGAGTTTGTGAACAGTAGCTGCTGTCAAGTACATACTTGTTTATACATCTCTGTGCTGTCTGCATCAATAATGGTGCTAAAGTGGCATTTGCATCCTCCACAGTGTAAAGTAGTAAGTAATTCAACTTTGTCTTAAGTGAAGTATTCCAGGGCTCTTATCATCTCTGGAAATACGCCAGTCATCAGTTAGTTTCTTTTAAATGAAGACATTTTGGCACCACTCCTACATTTTGGACAGTGTCCAGACTGCCTGCACTGGGCAAAATCTGATTGAGGTCAAACATTGTTCCAGTCATAAAATGTCATGAGTAAATTACTTTTGAATTATGTATCTTTTAATGCTTTTTCAACATATTCCAAATGCCCAAAATACATATTTAATGTACAATTATGTTTAATATCATACCAATATGTTTAAAGTAGAAGATATATGCAAAGTTAAAATGGCATCAATCAACCCTAACCCTTACAGAAGAAGGGTTTTGAGTATTATTATTTATTGTTATATGGGTTTTTGGTGTTTCTAACCTTTATTTGATGGTGTGATAGATAGTGCAGAGTTGAAATTGTGGGATAGAGAGGAGGGGGGATGACATGCAGAAAAGGATCCAAACTGGAGTTGTACACAGGATTGCTGAGACAAGGACTTAGCCTTCAATGGAATGCACTCTAACCAGTGTGCCACCACTGAAAGTGCCAATGTAATGCTATTAATCAGTAGTTGATATACAATGCTATTCTATGCCAGGTGTAAAGGTGCCCTGTATGTACCTGTTGGTTGGCCCTGCATGTCCCCTGGCTGGGACTTGCTGCGGGAGGAGCGGTGTTGGTCTCCCTGTCTAGAGGAACGCTGGCCGTGATGGTGGCCAGACGGATCCCGGGAGTAATCTGAAGAGTTGTAGCCCCCGGATCGTGACTCGCCACGCCTTCCTGTAGACGAGGACCGCCCTGAAGGCTCATGACGCATGGATGGGTCTTTAGGGTTTCCCTTGGAGGACCTTGAGGACCTCTGTTCATCTGGATGGCGCGACGAGGTGGAATGTCGGCCAGTGCTGCCATGGTGCCGCTGGTCACGGGATGTAGAAGAGTGTCGCCCTCCGTGGCCGTACTCGTCCTGGGGCCACAGGTCTTCCTCGGGAGGCTCGTCGTAGTCGTGGTAGGTGTGTTTGACAGCGTGTCGGCTCCTCCCCGTTGAGTGGCCGCCACCGCTGCCACCGCCGTAGTGTCGAGAACTGGAGCGTGGCTTCTCGAACCAATCCGTTTCTTCTTGGCCCAGATGGTAGGCTTTGGAAACCGAGAGCAGATCACAGTCAATCTCCATGTCGTTCGGAGACAGCGGCATGCAGGCTGAGAGAAGGAAGAAGGCAGGAAAAGGACCAACCACATGCAAAATAAAATAATAGGAGGGAGAAGGTACAAAAAGAAAGACAAAAAAATAAAAATTGTTTTACATCCATGCAGATAATACACTTCACGTCACCTTCACATATTACAAGACAATATAGACTGAAATATTTAGAAAACACTGCAAAACTCTCCTCTTTGGCAGCCATTTTTGTGCTCACAAAATTAAGCTTAAAAAATAAAGCCAAAGGCATGGAAGAAAATATAAACTACCTAGACAAAAAATAAAGTAATAATGATAATTTGAAATCATTCTAAAGTCTTGATGCTATGAGTATGGCTTAATTTTTTTAGTGAGACAAAAAAAACTGTCAGTTTTTTAATATGGTTCGAATACAGATCTTGTTGTAAGGGGCTGTTTTGCAGTGTATAGAGCATTCATAAATCAAAACACATTCAAACAAAACATCAATGCCAAAGACATAATGAAAGATAGAACCCTGTAAAGAAAAACAACGCATCTGTGACGTGCAAAGAAGACCTTTCAAGTGTATCAGAGTGTAGAACACGAAGAAAACGACCACGTCGAAGGACCATGCGAGTATCGGACAGACAGACGACTGGACGAACAGGCGGAAGAACGGACAGGCAGGCAGACAGACAGACAGACAGTCCACTGATAAGAGATCTCCATCTGACTCTCAGGAAGAAGAAGAAACATCAGCATGCAACAGCTCTCTGTCTATCTTTTTCTTTCTCATTGCTAAGCCTAGCCTATGGGTGGGTGGGGGACGTTTAGATAAACGGTGGGGGCAGTAGTAGGTGAGACTGAGTGGGCATTCAGCTCCCACAATTACCTTCGCTGTCTGACACAGCGCAATGATAATCGTCTATAATGTATGTATCATCCGATTTGTAGACATGCGTCCGGGGAAGGTCCCGAATATGGTCTTGCACATCTGGAAGCGAGTGGCTGGAACCATACTGGCCATAATAATAACATCTACTGCTGCGACTGTCGTATGGGTCGGGACCTAAGCTCGACGATCGCCCAGAACCCATGAACCTCCCCAGGGGACTAAGTTGGCTCTCCTCTTCAGAGAACTGTCGGGTTGGGTGGCGCCCCCGGCTATAGCCGGATTGGTAGGAGCGATCGTCCCTCTCATAGGATCGGCTGCGATACCCAGAGTAGTCCTTGGACGAGATCTTGTCCATGCCATAGCCAGTGGAGCGGGAGCGGCCGGTGGAGGTGTAATATATCCGATCGTCCTCCTCCACCTTCGAACCGTAGTAACGACTACTTTGACCGGTGCCACTGCCGGCGCCGTAAGTATTCCTCGTAAAGCCGTAATCCTCGAGCAGCTGGCGCCCTCGGATGTGAGAAGAGGGGTAAGCCCCAACGGTGGCCGAAGAGTAGGAGGCCAGGTCTGCCTCCACATCTCGTGCCTCCTCAATGGGGGAAAACTTGGAGATTTTTTGCTCCATGCTTCCCAGTTTTCTGTGCTTGCTGCGCTTGGTGGACATGACAGCGGGAGCCTGAAGGCTTCTGGATGATGGTGAAGGTTTCTGTACCCCGGGACGGTTGGCATATTTGTGGTCGAAGTCATAGTAATAGGGGGATCCCCCACCCATGCTAGTAGTGCTCACGCTGCTGCTGCTGCCCCCTAGAGGTCCGTGCCTGAAGCTGCTCTTACCCCTGCCGTGGTGGTCGTACAGCTCTTCCTGCATCGCTGCTTCCTCTTCGGGTGCCCTGCCGTACGAGGAGCTGCCAGTTCCTCCACGCGTCGTGCTGCCAATGGTGCTGCTGTGGCCGTGGAGGTCGCCCGGGTAACGCCCACTGCCGCCATGATGCATCATGTCCCCTGTCATCGTGCCCAGCCCGTCTTTTGCCGTCAGCTCACTTACGTCGTCAATCATCATGTAGTTCCTTGGGATGTTTTGCTCTAAGCCAGGTGCCCCATACATCCCATCAGCAGCGTTGTAGGTGGAGGGAGTGTCTACAGTATGCCCATAGGCATTGGACACTGTAGAAGTATACTGTCCATAAGAGCTGGCTGTGGTAGTGGTGTAGCCATACGTATTAGCAGTGGTTGTGGTGTACTGTCCATATGAACTAGCTGGGGTTGAAGTATACTGGCCATAGGTGCTTGGAGGCATGTTAGAGTAACTACCATAGCTGCTGGACACTGGTGCCGTGCCATAGGGCCCATAGGAACTGGCCATGGTTGTTGATCCAGTGTACTGACCATAAGATTGGGGTGCACCAGGATAAGTAGCGTCCTGGGCCGTGGTGGTGACCACAACTGTAGGGTTGCTGATCGTCTCGTAGTTGGTAGGCATCTTGTGCTCCAGATCGGCTAGTGAAGTTTGCCTTGGTCTTCCAGGGTGGACTGTCAGGATATCAGCTTGGGGCTGCCCAGGGTATGGGGTGGCTTGGCTGGGGTAGGAGGAAACAGCGCTGGGATAAGGTGAGCTGTGGGTGGGGTATGGGGGCTGACCGGGTTGTGCTGGCCCAAAACCTGTGTGCCCTGGCTGGGGCTGGGGTGCAGCTGGTAATCCCATGTCTGTCTGGGGGTATGGGGGGTTAGTTTGTGGGTAGGTGTGGGAAGGGTAGGTTTGAGACTGGTAAGAAGGTCCTGAAGGGGGGACATGGCTCTGGAGGGGGGTGGGCTGCGGCAGTGCCTGGGACTGAGACACTGTCGGATAGGGAGGCTGGTTGAATGTTGCGGACTGGTATGGCAGACTTGATTGCTGGGTTGGTGCTGCCGGTTGGCTCTGGGGGTACTGACAGGAAAGGAAGGACGAGGTCGGTGGGTACTGGGCAGCTGTATTAAGTTCGCTACTGAAATGGCTGAGAGGGGCAGTACTTGGCCTTGAGGACAGCAGTCCATTGGCATCATGTGATACAGCTGCAGCTGCTAAACGTAGGTTATTCAATTCACTATCAGACATGTAGTCCCTAGTGTCCCCCATACACCGTAGGTAGGCAATATCCCTCCTCTCCCTCTCCTTGACCAGTGTCTCTTTCCTTTGATGGATCCCCATTTCTAAGTATCTCAGTTTAGCGTCAATCTCTTTCTCTTCATCCTCCAGTTCCTGTTGCTGCTTCCTCAGCTTGGTGGACTCTTGCTCCACGGCCTTCAGCTCGTGGGTGAGATCTTTGAGGAGGCTGGCTTTGGCGGCCAGGCCAGACCTGGAGCTAGGCTTGTGGCTGGGCACGGAGGGCAGGTAGACCTGTTGGAGGGCGGGCGCCATCATGGGCATATGAGCCGATTGGGAAGTCTCGTCCGGAGGAGGGCTGGGCAAGGTCCGTTTGACCTTGCGGAGCAGTGAGCTCTGCTGTAGGGCCGCAAGCTGGAGAGAGAGAGAGAGAGAGAGAAAAAAAAGGACAGGGAAGGATGGGAGAGCAGGAGAATTTGCGGGTGACAAAGACACATGGAAAGAAAGGCAACAGAAAAACACGGGTGTGTAGAGAGCGGTCAATAGGAATATGGAATAGGACCATATGCAAGTTGAATGGGAAGGAGATGGAACATTTTTGGTAATCAAATGTGTATGTGAGATGGACAGAGGTGGACAGATGAAAAAGGAAAGAGACAGGATTTACAGAGTAAATTAAGAGGAAATAAAAGGAAAAAAGAAGAAAGGCGATTCATGAAAAGGGTTAATGGTGGAAGGCGAAAGTTAAATGAGTTGGGACGACAGACGATGTGCATTACATATGATTTGAACAGGAGGGGGGAAAACTCAAAAAGGGAATAACAACAAGGGACCAGAAGAAGTGGTAGAAGGACAAAGGAGACACAAATAGACACAGAGACAAGGACAACAGGAAACAAGAGTGGAGCTTGTGTTAGAGGAAATACACAAACATTCAAATTAGTATTAATAACCATTAATCAATCCACTACATCTAATGCAGACAACTTCGACCAATTGGAAACTTTTTGTTGGGTGGTTCCTATAAGGATTTTCCGGATTGAAATAGGTTTAAAACAAACACAACTGTCTGCTCTTTATTATGAAATACTGAGTGTGCTTTTCTTTATTTACATTTTGCATACAATATTGACTTACATACAATCTATTTATTTTTAAGGCGGTGTTAACTGCAGTCTAACACGTATAAGAAAAGGTTATTCCTGGTCCGCTCATGAATCTCGTTGCTGTTACTTTGAATCATGGAATGACAAAATAATTGTGATGTAGGACAATTGTAAAAAGAAAAAAATTAACTTTGGAAATAATGGAAATTAACCACCTTACAACTGTCAAGCAATTAATCTTCCTTCATTTACGGATTGGGAGTTTGGCAGAATGGCTAGTATATAGTTAAGGCTATTGAGTTGGTATGGACCTAACCCCATTAAGGGAATGTGCAGCTCTGGACACAAACTGGGCTTCTAGGCAAAGTGCACACAATAAAGCAGAGGTTGTTTTGGACATGTTCCATACATTTTCTGACAGCCTCATATTTGTTTCCAGACAAAGCCTACTGCACCATGGGTTCCAATGTACATACCTCAAGAAAAACAAAAAGAGCAGAAGACAATAATTTGAATGTATTTGACTATAACGTTGGGTGTACATTTTAACTGCACAATATTGAAATAATAACATACTGTGGGCTTAAAGTGTGGGATGACTATTCTCCTCAGCCCAGCCAAGCAATTATATCATGTTCAGATGAGTCAATGTTTTCCATGTGGCCAATCAATATCATGAATGACACGAACATTGAAATCAATTGGTTCAACTCATTTTTTTCAACATTAGCAGCATTTAGAATTTTTAAATAGATCACAAAGTGTGTCATGTGGTGTTTTTCATTTCAATCTGTGTGGGGGTGGCAGCGTAAAAAAAAATCCCCGTGGAGACTTATTAGTCATTTAATCCTAGCAAGTGGGCAGTGCAAGCATACTCCCAACACCTCAAAAGATTAGGAGCGAAAATGATGTACAGTGCAACACATATCTAAATGAGAAAGGGACTGTTGTTCACAAACATTGCATAACTACTATGCCTGATGAGGGAAGGTGGACACGTCAAAAGAAAATAAATATGAAAAAAGGTTACAGTTTTTTGACAGGCACTTTCCATTGTGGTCCGCTGCATTTTATTTATCTTGCCTTGTGCAGGAAATACTTTCATTGTGAATGGACGTTAGCCACTGGAAAAGAGGTGAATTACTCTTGAAAAGAAAAAAACGTTTCAAGTAAACCACTACGCAAATACAGAGATGATGTGATGTTTATGTTTTGATCACTTAGTCTACAATCTTCAATGAACTATATCACTAAGGTTTCCGTAGTGCACCTTTGTTCGTCATATGCTGCCTCCTGCAGCCTCGTAACCAGTCACGGCCCTTCACTACTACTTGGACTATTTTCAACATGGGAGAACACGTCGCATATAAGTAGATCTGCACATTATCTGGATCAGATTGTCTGGATATTGTTCAGTGTTCATGTGTGAAAGGTGTATTACAGTAACAGTCTAACGCAGTCTTCGAACGTTTTGATTGATTAGTTACCAAAAGTTCTGTTAGCAACCTGTCCCGAAGAAGTAAGGCTAAGTTTACCATCTTTTGACCGTATTAAAAAAAAAAAAGAATATATATATATATATATATATATATATATATATATATATATATATATATATATATATATATATATATATATATATGAGCAGCTTTATTAACAGCTTTTTATATTACTAGAGTTTGTTTTACTTATTAAATTGTCAACCAGTTAATGTTTTATATTACATACATTTCCCCACAGCTGAAATTCTAGCCAAGACAGTATCAAGAGTGTAGTTTTTAGTTGAAACAATGTGCTTTTTAACTGAAAATGATCCAACACTTGATCGAAATTGTAATCGGGACATTTGACCACTGTTTTGCCATCTGTTTTCATGAAAGGCAAATTGCAAGTTCAACAAAAATACATTTTATCTAGACTGTGCCTTGAATCATGTTCAGTTGCTTTGTTCTCTTTAATTCTATATTTATCTTTAATTGTTTGTCAGTCAGAGTGGTTTAAAGGACTTTACCTGGCTCTGGAGTGCCTGTTGTTGATAGAGGTTCAGTCTGGCCTTGGTGTGCTCGTCTGAGGTGGGGCTGAGGGGCTTGGGGTCTGACATTGACCTCTGGGTGTTCTTCATGGGTCTGGGAACAGAGGGGTTTCGCTGCAGAGACTCGGCCGTGTATGACTTCTGCTGAGGCGTGACGTGGGCCTTGTTCAGCCTCTCGTTGGACAGAGAATTCTCCAGCAGGCGGTGAGGGGACACCGGGGAGACCGGAGAGTAGAGGACCTGTGGGGATTTGGCAGTTCCATGCTGCTGCCTCATGACGCTGGAGACGGACTCGTTGTGGAGGTGGTTGTGAGGCTGGTAGTTGATGTCGAGTGGGTCGGGGCGGCGTCGCTCAAACTTGGCTGCGTTAGCCGCATTGTGCTGCTGCTGCTGCTGCTGATGGTGGCGCTGCTGGCTCAGGAGATCAGCAGAACTGGACTGTTGCGTTCCGGTACTGGCAGAGGAAGAATATGGACTGACCGTGGTCGGTACGCTGAGCTGGGGTGCCACGACACCTTGCGACTGGGCTTCAACGTCAGTCTGGCATGCAAGAGATTGACCTTTCTGGGTCCGCTCTGGTCCGGAGATGTAGTGCACAATCTCTACCTTATTGGGGTCAGGTACTGTCACGTGGATGGCTGGAGAGACTCTTCCCAGGTGCTCCACCTCTGTCTGGCAAGACATTTCCCTGATGGTCTGGGTGGCCATACAGGAGGATACCATCTTGGGAGCGTCAGTCTTGGTGTCAGTGGCTGCGGAGGAGGTGGAGACGGCAGCGTTACTGCCACTGGCGACAGACTCAGAGTGACGGGAGAAGCGGGAACGTCTTCGGCGGACCGGCTGGCCCATCTCAGCCTTGTCTTCATCGTCATCTGTTTGGACGGAGCAGTCCACACTGCGGCCCCTCCTTCTGGGACGATGGCGATTCATGTACCTGGTGATTGGGGAGAGGTGAGGAAGAAAACAACAAAAAAACAATGTATACAAGGGCATGAAAATGACATACATTTTTGAACATACCAATACAGTATTTTTCTGGTACCTGCAATTACCAATATGTATGACAATAAGGAACACTGTTAAATACATTTGATAAGAATTAGCTTAATGAGTAATTATGAGGTACAGTAAAGGTAGTTATGGTATTACCCGATAAGGCCTATATCATAAACTGCTAACATTGAAACATATAGTCCGACAACAACTCAGTCTGAGTTTAAAAAATCACAGATACTGAATGTAGAACTACCTTTATTTGTTGCACAATTCTCTTTGTCTTTGAAACTCTTAGACATTTGACATCCTTATTCCTCCCTGGAATTGTTCATGAATTATTCATAAAGCATGCATCTACATCTCAGCTATTGTCTTGTTTTTGAATTATAGAAAGGAAGACTGTCAACGTAATCCTTGCCTTATTAACACATGCACACAAATTCAGACGTATCTCCTATATGTATCTGTCCACTCATAGGGCTTTCACACTGACACAGTTATGTTAAGCTCTGGAGTTTGAGAACCATGTTGCTTTCTGGGGAACCACTCCAGCCTGTGTTCATACCAGTTTAAGTGGAACCAAAGTTTGACCACCCTATGGTCTTGTGCTTTTTTGTGCTGCTCTCTCACTTCTCCAAGAAGTCGGTTTGTGCCCAAATCACCACCAAGCATTAAGCCGCATTGTAGCTGCCTTTGTCTCCTTCTTCTTCTTGTCTTCACAGCTTGGACACACACCTTGATGACTTTACAGTCCTCAAGAAAAAAAAATCCTGTTTTGGTTCCAGCAGAGAACCAATTTTTCAGGTTCAGAAACGATTTATTTTATCTGTGAACACACCATCCAGTTCAAAATTTGGTTCTGGAACCGGAGCCGGCACAAAGCCTTGCCTGTGTGAAAGCCCTTTCACTGACTCCATCCATCCAACACAAACATCTTTACCTGTCCTCCCCATCTTCATCATCTGTCTGTACACAGCTGTCCACGATTCTGCGGGGGGAGCCGTAAAATGCCACACCGTCTCCGTCCATGCTGTCTCTGCTCAGTCTGGTCATGGAACTGTGTTTCCTCATGTTGCCCCTGGTCTCTGTGTGCTCCTCGTGGCTCCTCAGGCACATCTCTGACGAGGAGTTGGGGAGCGAACGAGAGCTTATCTGAGAGTCGTTGTAGGGGTGCAGGGGCTGTCCGTTTGCATCCAGCTGGAAGAAGAAGAAGGAAAAATGGCTTTGTAATTGCTTAAGAAATCAAGTCAGTTAACAGCTGATCATTTTATTGAGCACATTCAAATGACTTTGTCCACAAATGGTCATATGTCATAAAAGTTTTACAGGCACAATTTCCCTGACAGACCATTATTTCTAAATGGTCAGAGCTTTTAGCTTAATGGACCATTTTAGATAAATACAACTTTAGAAAATACAGAATATGGAAGGAAAATAATCAGGTAGTAAATAACACAAAAAGGATAGGTAGGTAGGCATACAGTATGCTTGGCAGATAAAGACTTCCTCCAAGGCTAAGTCCATGCTGGGTGTCGAGCATGTTTTTGCATCTGTACTTGTGTGTTTGTACTTAATGTTCTGTCTTTCTGTAACTTTATGTTGTACTGTTGTAGGCTAACAGCACTCTCTTGAGAATGAGACATTGTGTCTCAATGAAATTACCTGAAAATTAAAGGTTAAACATAATGTGTCGAGCAAGTCTGAAATTGGGATCTTCTAGCAGCATGCTTATTCAGTATTTTCCTACTGTCTATGCCCTAACAAATTCTGCCACTGTAGCCCAAGAGCCGAGGCCTTCAAAGCATGTCACATCCCTTGTAAGCCATCTACTCCTCCTCACTCCCCTCACCTGTACGCTCTGTGATGCAGCGGCGGTTTTTTGTCTCTTCTGCTCTACAAGCTGCTGCTGGAGCTGATGCTGTAAAGACTGGATCTGGTCTAGCTGGGACTTCTGCTGGGCCAGCTGTTCCCTCTGGAGAACAAGTTGCTTCTCACGCTCATTTTGCTGCTGCTGTAAAACCTAGAAAATGTCAGTGGGATGGGGACAGGAAACAAAAACATGCCGGCAATAACAGAAAGAGAACCAAAGAGAATAGTGTGAAGCATCGTATCACAAGACATATGGGAGAGTGGAGGGATCGGAAGGAGAAAAAATAACCGAATAGGAAAAATATATGGCGGACAAAAAGACAGAATATAAAGGGAAATGAAGTGATAAAGTGATAGAGAGAAACAGTAGAGACAGAAGACAACAAGGTTTTTGATTTTTGGCACATCTGGTTATAAAACAAACTTATCAAATATCATGATGCATCCAAATCACACGACTCCTGAAACTGCATGTAGCATGGACTTGTTTTCTTGTGCTGATGGATTAGTTTTGACATTGGTTCCAAGTTAGTCAGACTTCTAAATATTGCAAAAACCAAGAATGGAAGCGCAACATAAATGAAGTGCAGCGTGTACTGGTAGTTGCTGTTGCCAGTCATACAATGCTCATAAGAAAAAAATGTAATGCTTTTTTTAGTATTGCATAAATGACAGGCCGGCACAAGTAAGGGGTTAAGGTTTTTGCTTGTGCTGTAGGTTATGGGATGCATATTAAACATTCCATCTCTAGTTCATTGTCATTAAGGACGGCTTCCACACCTGTTTAACAGAGTTTACTTGAAAGAGTTTCAACTGCTTGTTCTATCAAAAAAGAAGAAAATTGTCACGTTAGCCCTTCTGTTAATTGTTAGCAAATCTTCACAAGGAAAAGCAAGACATTTAAATGTGTACTTGCTATTGAGTATTAAAAGTAAACAACATAATGGGATCCATTGTTTTGTTTCCCTATAAATCAGACCAACAAATGGAACATGAAACTACCTTAGAAACGAAATCTGACCATCACCAGTTTCTATCACAAATACATACTACAAGCATGTTTGTGCACATATCAGACTATATAACAAGATTTTTGTATTGCATGCAACCCATTAATCATTACACAAAATAACAATTTCTCTAACAATGACACAATGTTAACACCACCGGCTTAAGGGATATAGAACTGGTCCCTCTAGTTAAACAATCTTCAATAAAACAATCAGTTGTTTACATGTAGTTTTTTGAAGACATGTATTGAAATACATGCATATACATACTGTATACCGTACATATAATTTGTTGATATTTCAGACTATTTGGGGGAACTATGTACTTTCTCTTTAAGATCAAGTCAATTAACTGGTTGAACATCAATTTTGAGAAAACAAACATTTAAATAATAGCTATAAAAGGACAGAAAATATACACCACAACACCACAAGAAACACCACCACAAAAACAACAGAATAAGAACCAATATCAAACAAGACACCAAACATCAAACTCTCCATTTCGCCACCCTGTTTTTCCCTCTACCTGGTCCTTGATGCTCTGCAGCTCATTTAACTCTCGCTGCACCAGCATCTGCTCCTTCTCCCTGTGCAGCTTCAGCTCCATCCTTTCTCGTTCCAGCTCCTCCTGAATACGCAGTTGGCGGAGTTTCTCCAGCTCCACACGCTCTCTTTCCATCTGTAGGAGCTGTTCCTGCTGCCGGTGCAGCCTGTCTGCCTCGGTTTCACCCTCCTTGTGTATGGCACCTGGTGGAGGGAATGGAGGAAGGCCCCCTGGAATGGGTTGGACACCTGAGGGAGCAGAGGGCCCCACTGGAGGTTGGGTGTAGCCGTGAGTTTGTGAAGTACCTGAGAGTGGGTAGGCGTGAGCTGCTGGAGGGGGCTGTTGCTGCTGGTGTTGTTGTTGTTGTTGTTGTTGTTGACCGTTCAGGTGTGCCTGGGATAAGTTAATTGGCTGCTGCTGTTGGTCTATTGGTATGACAACTGTTCCTTGTACCTCTGCAGATGGGCCAGTCACTGTGGCACCTTTACCAAGGTATACAGGTTCATCCTGGATTGTAGAGCTAGTAGTTGGCATGGAAACAGACAATGGGGCACCTACTGGCACTGTAGCTGCTGCAACAGCTGCAGTAGGGACAGTGGTTGATGTTGTTTGGAGGAGTCCTGGTGATGGGTAACGGACTGCAGCTTGTCCAGACAAAGGCATTCTGGGGCTCATTGGTAATCTAGTAAGACTGGATAGGGGCACAGGTGTCATGTTGGCAGAGGGGTATGGCCTGTAGACTCCCCTCAGTAACGGGTGAAGAACAGAGGCAGGCTGGGTTGTGATGGGAAGTGTAGAAGCAATAGGGGTCTGAATGGTGGAGTAGATCATCCCATCAGCGGACCTAAGAGCACCAGGGTACATGGCTCTAAGACTGGCCTGCCTAGCATTGATAAGATTGGTTAATGCCTGGTTGTGGGTTATTGGCTTCCCATCAAGTCCAATTAGGAGGTTTTGTCTCATACCAAGACCTGCTGCAAGTCTAGTCCCAGGCCCTGTTCCTCTCCCCAAAGTACCAAACTGCATCAAGTCTGGGTTGCTTCCATATCGTTCAATGGAATTAAGTGCTGCACACATTCGGCTGATCTCCCTGGCAGTTGTAGCACTGTACTGAGCCAAATTAGCTTCTTGGAAGCCAGCAATGTCATGAGGGGAGTAGCCATAGTCTGAACTTATGTTAGATAAAGAATTATACCTCCTTATAGGCAGCGCTTGGACTGTGATGTCTCCTCCATGCCGTAAATCAGTATAAGAGCCATACTGCATCCCCATATACCCTTCATAGCCCTGTTTTATACCAGAATGATCCACGGCAAGTTCTTCTGTGGCTTGGAGATGTGAGTCTAGTTTAGAATGATAAGACTGTAGACCAGCTTCAGCTAGGTTTGTATCAGACATCGAAGATTGAAGCCTACCCGGGAAAGGTAATGTGTAGGCTTTACGTCCATCCATTTGATACTCATTGTAACTTGTAGATTGTCTTTCTTGGTCAGACTCGTAGGTGAGAGGTGGGGCAGATGGAGGCCTTATGCCCTCTTGCTCAGAACCACCTACACAGATTCCTCCAAATGGAAGTCGGTAAACAACATCACAGCAAGCTGGTTGGTTGTCTGGTTTAATTTGACCTCCTGCCAGATGCATAGCATCCTGTCCTTCTTCAACTTTCACTAACTGGGTCACTGCTCTAACCTGTTCTGGCCCTCCATCAATTTGTACTACCATGGTATGTGGTGATTGAGACATCAAACCAGGAGGACTGGGCTTCCCTATAAGCTCAATAGGACCAGTGCCATACAACTCAGGGTTAATGACTGGTGATACAGCACTGACCATAGCTGAGGTATTGCTAGTCTGGCTGACTAACAAGTTTTTTTTCAGTAAAGGTGGCTGGCCTGTCAAGTTGTACCTGGCTAAAGCAGATGCCTGTTGCTGCTGATGTTGCATGTGATGATGGTTCTGCAACTGCTGTTCAAGGAGCACCTGTTGCATCTGCAGCTTCTCTTGCTGTTTTTGTAGCTCTCTCTGTTGGACACTAAGGTCCTCCAGCTTGGCATCAATTTTTGGTATCGATGGGTCAGTTGGAGGTGATGGTTTGTTCTGGGAAAGACACACAGCCGAACCCATACCCTGGCCCAGGTCCAAACGGTTCTGATGGGGATCACCATACACTGTTGGCTGTTTCGGCTGGGTTATAAACATGGAAGCAGCCACAGTGACACTAACAGTGGTTGGTGTGATAGTCTCCTGGGTGTTCAGATTCATAATCAGTGGCTGTACAACCGTTGAGTGTCTGCTACCCTCTGATCCACAATGATATTTCCTGCTATCAGTCGCTAAGGAGGTGAGATCCATTCCCTGGTCAGTGATGATAAAAGGACCTGGTTGGTTGGCTGTTCTAAGGTCCACAACACTTCCACCTTGGATCATATGGCCCTGCTCAACCCTTGAAGTGCCTGGGACTGTGGATATTCGACAGAGGGAGATATTATCCATTGACATAGACCCTCTAGTGTAAGTGCTGGTTGTGGTGGTCATACTTGTTCCCACATTTACCTTCTCCACTCTTTGTGTTTGGTAGAAGCTGCGGTTAGGAGAATGTTGGTAAGGGGGCGTGTCTGGAGGGCTGCCACATGGGGAGTAATTTTCAAATGTTGATTGGCGGCTAAATCGGGTAGGCGAAGACAGGGGAGAAGTAGCAGTGTTAACTGTCATTGGCCTGCCAGGACTTGTTGGTGGTGAGTACCGGGCATCTTGAGAAGATTGCTGTCGATAGAGTCTCGGGGAAACCGAATTATGTGATGTTTGGGTTCCCGTAGCCATCACTGGAGATGTAGCTCCAGAGGAAGCGGACTCCATTCGTAATGCTGAACTGAATGTCTGAGTAGAGAACTCAGCTGTAGCCCTTCTAGAAGGTGAACGGGTGGGACTCTGAGTTGGTGGCGATGGAGAAAGAGGAGGACTGGTGCTCCTGTAGTAAGTGGTATACTTGGGAGAACGTGGCTCAATAATTCTCTCAGTGGAAGATGTTGAACTCTCTCTCACTTGGACACCCCTGGTTTCCCCTACCCTTCTGGTGATCACTTCTCTTTGACTGTAGGCTTGGGTGATCTCTGCAATCTTGCTACATACACTTGAGACTGTAGCTGAGGATGTTGCAGGACTTCCGGTGTGTCGCCCATATATACCCGACTGAGTTGTTGTCATAGTAGGGCTTGTACTAGTCTGAGAAATAGTCACTGCATCTCTGGCATAAACTCCATAAGCTGCAATAGTGGTGGCAGCCGCTATTGGAGTTATTCCATTCTTTCCTGCCTGGCCTTTAATCCTGTCTTTGTGTCCATCCTTTGCAGAGAAGTGCTGTGTCACCCGGACATCAGGAATCCTCCCTCCGGTCTCAGCAAAGGAAACAGGGGCTGAGACCTGGGTGGGGCTGGTCCCTGGAGTTAAGAGAGCATTGCTTTGTTCCAGTAGTTTAGCAAAAGCTGAGCTTGTGTCTAGGAGCTGTTTATCTGGGAAGGAACTCTCAAGCTCTACTTGCTCATCGGAAGCCTGTTGCATTTTGGTGATGTTCTGAGATGTTTGTCGGATCTCTTCATAAATATCTGTTTCTGTCTCTGCTGCATCATTGTCATATCCTGTTTGATCTTGTTCATATTCATACTCATCCTCATAACCTTGTCCATTAACATCCTCCTCATAGTACTGCCCATGTCTTCCATGTTGCTGCTGCTGTTGCTGCTGTTGTTTCTGTTGCTTCTGCAGCATCTCTGCCTTCCTCATCATCTCCTCATAAACCTCCTCAGCACTCTTTAGTGGTTTGGAAGTTGAAGATGGTGCTGTGGTAGTAGTTGTAGGTGAGGGTTTATCTACTGGTGAGTAGAGAGACATAAAAGTAGGCAGGTTGTACTCACTGCCTGACTTGTAAAGTTTGGACTCGTATCCCTCGGCCTCTGAGTCCAGACTCTGAGGGGAATATTCAGAAGCAGAAGAGCGATGGAGCTCTTCCATTTCTGCAGCTTGTCTCAATTCTTCTGTTGGGGAAGCATCTTCAATAGGTGAGAGATTGCTAGGTGGTGTCTTGGACCTCTCTCTGCGCCTCTGAGCCCTCAGCTCCTCCTTATCCCTCTTGGTCTTTCGCGCTGTGCTCCTTATTCTCGATTGTTCCACCTCCCTCATCTTCTCCTGCTCTCTAAGAAGTTCCTCTTCTTCTCTCAGCTCGTCCTCTTCAGAAGAGTCTTCAATGGTAGGAAGGAGAGGGCCATGGGAACGGTGGCGTGCTTTCCTCTGCTGCTTGGCCTCTTCCAGCCTTTGCCTTCTGCTGGGGCTACTATCGCTGTCCTCTTCCATTGATGATATGGAAGTAGGAGATTGGCCTGAGCCATATGAGGACGAAGTGGCTGGCAGAGTGGAGTAGGAGTCCCCCCGAGAACGTTCCTCAGGGGATCCTGTCAAGCTCTCCATTTCTAGCTCTGGCTCCCGATCAAGGTTCATGTCATTTTCATTGCCCAGCTCCATGTCGCGGCTGTAACTATTGGTGTTATTAAGTTCGATGGTTTTGAAGCGCCTCAGGCCTCCTTGTGATGCCATCCCATCGTCTTCACCCTCCTCGACTGAGCCTTTGTAAACATCGGCAGAGCTGCTTGTTTCCTCCTCAAAACTGCTAGAGTGGTGCTGAAGACGTCTCTTCTCTTTTCCTGAGTCAGACATGAGATGCTTTTGGTGGCCTTTCTTGGGCATCTGGTAGCCATATCCTTCGTCTTCCTCATCTTCCTCTTCCTCCATCTCTTCCTCCTCCTCATTTTCTTCATCAGCACTCATCTCCATTATTTGTCTCCTCATAAACTCTTCATCTGTCATCTCTGTGGGCTCCACTTCCCTTTCTTTCTTTTTCTTCTCCTTCTTGTCCTCCTTCCCTTCCTTCCGTTTACCCTCCCAGTCTTCTCTGTCTTCTTCCTCCTCCAGAATATCTTCTAGTTCCTCGTCAGAGTCATATGCATCCGGTGGGATTGACAGAGAGCGAGGGCGCTGCTTTCCTCTGTCATCCAAGTCTCTGTCTCTGTGTTTCCTCCCCTTTCTGTCCGACTTGTCTTCAGAAAGGCTCTTCTCCAGCAAAGGCCTCATGGAGCTCTCTAGCTTGGTGATTTCAGATGGGCTTGGCGGGGAACCCCGCCCACTAATCCCTCTCTCACTCAGCTTCATCTCCTCTTCTTGGATTAGACCTGTGATTTCACTGTGGGAGCTGGAGATACCATCAGAAGAATAACCAGTGTCACTGAGGCTCTGAGGGCTGCGTGACAAGTCATGGGTGCTGTTGTTTTTCGTATCCTACAGAAAGAAAAAGAAAAAAGGAAAATTGCATTAGTTTAGGAGAAACTATTTTTTTTACCATAATTTTTTGCAAATTGTAACAATACTGTATGTTAAAGCTGGATAATCACAACATCATGCAAACAATTGAAGTCCACATATGTTAAGATTTTACAATTTTTATTAAATAGCGTTTTCTGTCTTACTTTAATATTAACCATTAACATTAACAATGGTAGTTAAAAAATGTGAGTATGACAAAATAGGTCGAGATTTAATCATCTTCCCTTATGCAATACAGCACCTAAATAGTTACATAAAGTTACTATAGTAAGTAGTGAATAAATCATCCTACTACTTACAAGAAGAGATACAGCAATTACCCTGAACGTTTTTCTAAAAGTATGATGGTTATACAAACCACAATGAATTTTGTTGAAACTTATTCAAATGTTTTTTTAGGGAGGTTACATTTGGAAATGTAATAGGTTTTTAATGGCATATTATTTTTGGAACATTAGCTACCAAGTGTTATATATAGCTCTCATTTTAAGCAAGAATGAACAATAGTAGGGTTATCTTCATTGGGTTTGAAACTTTCATAATTGTTAAAATGTCATTTTATGTCATATTATTGTCATATTATATAAATAGTTCTTAATTGCCTGAAGAACAATGGAATTGCCAAACATTAACAGAGAACATTTCCGAGAATAGGCTTTAGGTTGATATGCAATTACATTATTGAGATAGAATTATACAGGAAAACAAACATTGACATGTATATATTATTGTAAAAAAGAAAAAAAGCAGAGATTTGCCCTTCCTATTTCCAAAACTGAATAAACCATACATATCAAATCTACTAGCCGCTACATCTGGCCTTAGAACAAAAACCTAAATGAATATTATTTTCATTACAATGTAGTTACAACTCAACTCAAATATGTAAAAATGGAAAGGTATTATACAACAATAACACATCAGAGAATGGTGTCTTTAAGAGGATGTACTCTTAAATAGTATAATACATTTTTAAGACAAATAAAGACAAAATAATAGTATTATAGTTATGATGAAGTGGCTTATAGATATATGGAATTGTTTGAGCCATTGATGGAGAAAGGTTAGTCAAACTATATGTTTTTTGGTATGAGAAAACTTCAGTTTTTTGATAAGGTGTAAAGGGAGATTGAAGAGATAACATGATTGGAAAATGATAACTTCTCAAAAGTCATTCATCAATGGCTCGGTCTCAGATGTCTGTTGATAACATGCTAAAACATAAACTCAAAGGGACTAACCTGGTGAATGAAATGGGGACGGAGGAACGAATATAGATTGAAATTATGGAAGTCTTTTTTTTAGAATAGCTCTTACAATGGTTTCAATACTTCAGAGGAGGCTTTACTTTGAGCTCTCTGTTCTTTAAATTCCTTGCAGCCCCCGAAATGAAAAGGGTCTGATCTGCCTTCGAAAAGACCCAGAGCAACCAATTCTTATATGTATTTCAGGAGGAATTATGGCTGCCGCTGAGTAAGAAAAGGCATTATTTCCCTGCCTCTGTTTCTCTCTCAATTTCTCCCCCTCCCCAAGTTAGTCCATGAATGTTTTTCCGCCATGTGTGCAGCCTCAGCATTCTGTGAGCAACAAATCAATGACATGCAACAGCCATGGCCGTCCAACACTAAAAGAGAAGGTTACTGGTTCAACTATAATTTTTTTTATTCAAACAGACTCCATAAAAAAGGTGTCATAAATAACCACAACTCTCTGCAAAGCAAAGAAAAGCATTTTTTTTTAATGTAAAAATACTCTGTGTTTCACTTTGGAGCATAATACTGAAAAAACTGTCCCATCTTCTACTTTGCATGATCCTGGTTTCCAGACCTCTGAATTGAAAAACACTCCTCAGTGCTCAGTGGTGTGCTCATTGATGGCTGTTTCCACTGATTGGAAAATAAATTGACCAATCAGTGCTTAGTTGACGGGATTAGTAATTAACAGACATATGACAACAAGTGTGATGATATTGACACAGACATAGTACCCTTAAAACCAACATATGCATGTCTTTTATCATTTGGGAAACCATGAAGTGAAGTTCATTTTTATATTCTAAAATAGATGGCATCTCCTGCTGTATTACATAGTCAAAAAATGTAACATGACATAAATTTCATCTGGTTTTCTTTACTTCATGTAATATCTAAGCTGTAAGGACTGCAAGGTGTTTGGAGGTCCCACATGACCAACTCTGGTAAACCTCACATACCTGTACAAGAGCATTAAGCTTGATGGAATACCTATGAATTTCAAGCAGAGCCATGCTGAAACAGCCATGCTTACTCAGTTCACTTCATTGCATACATACTTAAAACTGGTCACACAACAGCAGCCATTTTTGGTACAAAGGCCTGTATGTTACTCTATCGTTTTGACGGTATAATCAATGAAAATCAGACCAATTTTTTCTTCCTTTTGCTTCGTTCTTTCATAGTGTATCTGTCAGTGCATTATTCATTTGGATCACTTGTTGGTTCTTTCCGTAGCTTAACATACAAAGTAGTGCAGTGTTTTACAAAAAGAAAAATTCAACTCACATCGTAGTGCCTGGACTTCTTCATATCTTTGATGGGTGTGATCGGCTCTGCTTTCTTCTGTGAGGGTTTGGTGTCTTTGGCAGTTTGGTTCTCAGGATCGGTCTTGGGCTTGTCCCCGTTGGGTTTGGACTGTGTGTGGATGTCTGGGGTCGGCACAGTCGCCATAGCTGGCGTCGTGGTCTTGGTGTTGGTGGGTTGTTTGGCAGCAGTGGGTGCGAATGGACCCCCGGTAGTGCCATGGGGTTTCTGGCTCTGAGGCTGGGCTGCCCTGGGCCCCTGCTGATTGGGCGGCTTGTGGAGAGGGCTCTGTTGACTGGTTGGTGCCTGGTGACGGGGCGAGCCCATTGGCTGGTGCTTGGGAGACGGGTGAGGAACAGGAAGTGGGGGCTCGTCCAGACCGCCTCCGGACATCAGCCTCTGGGTCTGGCAGTTGAGACATAACCACTCCTTCTTCTGAAACACAGAGAGGAGAAAGGACATACCCAGTTAAAGACCATCACTTTGTTTCCCAATTCCCAAACATCATTTAGGATATAAATATGATATGATCTGAAGGGGCCGTTGAAACAACAACCTGGGAGGAAAGTATGTGTGAAATGTTGCTGCCGTGATAACCAGACCAGCGAAAAGAACTAAACAGGTAGGTTGCTACTTCTCAACTGCAAACCACTTCCCCCAACACTGGGAGGTTCCCGGGTACGTGTGTACAGTACTTGTGTGTGTGTGTGTTTGTTCATCTCAGGTTAAATAAGTACTGTACACACTCTGTTAATCCTGTTTCCAGACAGAGATGGCAGTGCTGCAGCAGGCTGAGCTAAGCTGACATACTTTCTAACAGACATCACAGCTCCACTGCCTTCACACACTATGAGGCTGACTGATGGGGAATTAGTTTCTGATGCACGCACGCACGCACGCACGCACGCACGCACGCACGCACGCACGCACGCACAAACACACACACACACACACACACACACACACACACACACACACACACACACACACACACACACACACACACACACACACACACACACACACACACACACACACACACACACACACACAGTAGCATACATAATCCAACTTTTTCTTCCACTCAAGGTTTTTCCATAATTCCAGGTCTTAAGAAACAAAGGAATGAGCTCCATGATTAGAAATTTCAACAACCTAGAAAATGTCACTGACCTGCCCACAGTGTGAACTCTGAAAAGTGCTGACTTATTCTAGTAAGAGTTATACAGGACTGAAGCCCTTCCTACTTCATACTTATCTTCTTCCTTCTGTTCCTGTCCGCCCACTCCCTTCCAGTCCTCTCTCCATCTCTCTCTATCTCTACACAAAACTCACCAAGTCCCTTTCTAACTCATGAGCTAGTTCTAGCTTTAGCTCTCTGTCTCTCCCTTTCTCTGGATCCCTTTTTAAAGTTTAATCTGTACATTTTTGTGTCATACAAACATCTGTATGCATGTGGGATGATTAACCTATATTGTATCAGTCTATATCAAGGCCTAGTCCAAGATTGTTGAACCCCATCAACTGTATACCGTCTGTTTTGTCACTGTAGACAAATAATGTGTCTCAGATTGTATATACTGTGCATACACATGAGATGAACATTTATTCTATATGTGTATTTGGTTTATCTTGTTAATGATTTTAAAAGACCCTCTTTAATACAGAATGTACAGTTAAATGCTGACCATGAGCTTATGAGTGCAAATGAGTGTGTGTGTCAATGTGTCTGTGTGCGTCTATGTATGTGTGCATCCCCTAAAGCAGCAAACTCACAGTATAGCCTCTGAGACTGTTGAATCATTTTTAGACTCTAAAGTGAACTCATTCCCTCCTTTTCTCAGAGCAAGTACTTTCTGTCCTACCAATCACATCATGTGTACGTGTGTGTGTGTGTGTGTGTGTGTGTGTGTGTGTGTACTGTGTGTATTGTCCCGCAGAGTGGAGTACCGTATCACTGCAGCACTTAACCTACATGGCACAAACAATCTGGTCCTTTTCTCCCCCTGTCAATAACATTCATTATAAAATGCTGAATGTCTGAAGGGAGAGCTCTGCCTTTCTTTTCTCCTCCCTTTCTAAATGTCTAAGTGTTGTTGTCTAAGTGTGTTGAACTGTGTTGTTTTGCATTTTTCCATCTTCCTTTAAATTCTCTTTTCATCCTTTTTTTTCTTTTTTTGAAGTCGGTTTTCTGCTTTCCCCCTGTTAAAATTTCAGCTCTTCCGACACTGGATTCAAACCATGACATAGCTGTGTATATAATTGACCGTGGTGTTTTAGCCCTTGTCCGGACAAAGGCATAACAATTATTCATCGACGAAGGAGACTTTTTATTTTTGTCATATTTGGCCCTGAGGGAAATTTGTATTGACCTTTGTAAACAACATCTGTGATGGCTTCAGAATCACACTTGCACCTGTCTCCAGTTACACATACAGAAGTTACTCAGCGAAACAACATTCCCACTGTAAAAGTAAAATCTTTGACCTGTTGGTGGCACTATAGGAACAGAACTGGTATTCCAGTACGATCCCTCCTCTTGGAACCATGTCTGTTTCTTGCAAATCACCCAATAACTATTGATATATTTCAGCCTGGCCCAAATAAATGCTTGGCAACTTTCTGACATTGTCATTCCCCTATAGAATGGCTGACAAGATGAGCTAATGAAGTGTGTGTCTGCATGTTTAAGGAGTTTTTGGAAACAAAAGTCATTGCATTGGACAACAATATTTAAGATTGTTATACATTTCAGTCACATTGTCGTAATCAAGGTAAACATCCATTCCGGAAAATGTATCAATATTAAATATGATCAGACTCATACACTATGACTATGGCACTATTTTTTTTAACTCACTGACTCGCTCCTTTAAAATACTCTGTAGAATACTTCTTCCACTTTCAGTTCACTTCTAGTATAAACCATTCTCCTTCCTTTTTCACAAGTTTGACTCTTTTGCACCTGCAGTTTCTCTCTCTTATCTCCCTTCACTACTTGATCGCTAAACTCTCTCCTTCCACTTCCTCTCAGCCTTTTCCCTCCCTCTCTCTCCTCTCTCCCTGTCATTCTCCGTCTTTTCTCTCTCCCCCAACAGAGCCAGGGCTATTTTTACCCAGAATGCCATTGTTCTGCTCGAGCGAACACTTCCCTAGCACTGGCTGCTGCTTAAGGCTGCACTCTACTGCACCACACAGACTTACACAAGCCTGCGCACACGCACACACAGACACACACACACACACACACTGAAAGTCACACAGTTCATTTTGATGCAAAATGGAGGAGGCCTGTATAGCTGAAGGCTAACCAGAAGGAAAGAGAGATGACATGCAAAGGGAGGAAGAAGACACCACCCACACACACACACACACACACACACACACACACACACACACACACACACACACACACACACACACACACACACACACACACACACACACACACACACACACACACACACACACACACACACACACACACACACACACACACACAGTAATTCAGCTCAGACCAAGAAGAGGGAAAACCAGGGAAAGAGAGGTGTTGCCCGCGTGGTATAGAGAAAATACCCTTTCTCTCTCTCGAATAATGCACAAGCTTTGATATGAGTTTAGCATGAGCATAAGTGGCCTGGTCATATGTATGGGCGGGCCTGCACAGAAACCCCAGGAAGGGGTTATTTGGGTGAAACCATTATTTGGGTGGCATTGCATTTTCTTTTGATACACATTTGTTGTTAGAAATAAGTGGTTCATAGTTTCCAGGTGACCCAAAGATAAAAAGGAAGAAGAAAAACAAATGTAGGAAAATCAATCATGTTGAAAAGACAGCAACCTTAAATATTTGTTTTAATGTCTTATTATGTAACTGTTTCCCTGCAGCAATATCTCTCCACCCTGGGTCAGACACTCTGATGGGCCAATCAGGCTGCAGACGTGTTGTGACTGATGGTGAGTGGACCAATCAATTCACTTGAAGCCTATAGCTACAGTATCTGCTGAGCTGGGCTCTTCCTCTGAGAGACTGCAATATAGTGCAGCAGAGCACTGACATGAACGCAACGATGAAAGCCACTTTAGCCAAACAGACTGAAATACGGCTGTTGATGTCATTGTGCTGGCTTGCATTGCAAAAATGGAGTCGAGGCAAAAAAGAAAAGAAAATTATAATAATTTCCATAAAATAAGTAGAATTCATCCCACTCAACGTGAGCCTTCTTAATGTAATTTCCTTTGAATATGAATTACATGTCTTCCATCCTCCCTTGTTTGCGTCCTGGTTTCATGGCTTGCTAATTATTTTTTCACAATTTCTAGCTCTTCCGTAAAAACCTCTTTATCCTACGGGCTATTTTCAGAACAACTCGCTCTTGTTCACCATTTCCATCTCAATTCCTGCGTCTTGGGCTCTATATACTGCCCACAGTTTAGTTTCCTCTCGATTTTTGTCGAGATCTATGCTTTATATTTCTATTCTTCCACATTTTAGAGGTTTTCTTATAATTTCAAAAACACTTAAAAGTGCATACATATGATTTCACATAGACATGCACTCCGTATTCACACACACACACACACACACACACACACACACACACACACACAGGCTGAATTAAATGTGGAGGACTTAATCTAACACC
>CM049404.1:7315000-7487500 GCA_026929865.2 Hyperoplus lanceolatus | reverse complement strand
GAGGAGGCCAGAACAGTAAAAGGGAGCGGGGGAGGGAGAAGAGAAGAGAATGGGGGGAAAAGGGAGATATCAGTGTGTGAGCAGCAGAGATTGCGGGCAAAATGTCAGAGTGAAAGAGGGAGGCTGAGGAAGAGGGGGATATGGATATTAGCGAATTAGAAGGAGAGATGAGAGGAGGAGGAGGAGGAGGAGAGGAAAGAGAGGCGGATTCCAAAAATGTACAGTGAATTAGTTCTGCCTCATGGAACTGGCAGTTTCTGGTTGTGAAACGCTTTGGAGACCTGCATGGATTTCTGCCTGTGTTTGGCTATGATTCGTGTGTGTGCGTGTCGGTGCGTGGATGGATGTAAGGGGGTGTGTGTGTGTGTTCGGTTGTCGCTTGTATGTGTGTTCGGTTGTCGCTTGTATGTGTGTGTGTGTCTGTGTGCGTGTCTGTGTGTGTGTGTGTGTGTGTGTGCAAAGAGCATCAGTGCCTCTTCCCCAGAACATAGCCGATGCCGTGTTGACATTTAGATAAAAACAAAAGCTTTGTCTTTTTTAAAGAGCAACTGGGAGAGTGAAACTCGCAGAGAGCTGACAGGGTCAGACATGACTGCCTCTGCCGCTGCTGCTGCTGAGCACAAAAAGCTGCCTCTTCACAAAACAGAAAGGCAACAAAAACAACATAAATTGTACCTGTCATCTCATGACATGTCATTTGGTGTTCCACTAGTCCTGAAAAGCTACTTGGGCCAAGATTCTTAAAGGTGGGGAAACAACAACACAGGAGTAGTATTGGCCCTAATCTGAAACTGGGGTTTGGAAGCAATCAACAACTAGTTATTGCATTATCCAAAAAGTCATTCTACAACAATGACCCTTTTCTTTCACCATCCACTTCCCCCATCACCAGAAACTAAGAAGACATCTGCATTTACAATGTAATATTATCAATATCCTTTACATTAGTTTATACATGTAAACCGTAGATGAATGGATCCATTATACCATGTGACAGTGAAAAATAAAACTGTACCAAACAATGCTATAATAATGAGTTGAACATGTGACCAGAAGTTTTGACACTGTTGCTCTTAGGTCCAACTGGTTTCCAGCAGTTATACAGCATATGAACACGTTCTCACACATAGAAACAGTGTCTAAAGGGTCAGGGTCACCTTTCCTTTACTTGTTTTTCTTTGTTTGTTTTGACCCTGAATGTACAGCGTGCAGAGTCAGCCTCTAAAATTGCATTCTCTTGTTTTCTCTTGCACACTGTGCAGCCAAACAATATCTGGGTCAGTCTGCACTCTACTGCTATGGATAGGATTCAGTGTCTTGCTCAAGGGCACTGCAACAGCAGGCACAGCTACACACAGTATCATATGTAATGCAGTGAGTCATTCTACTCGGTGGGGGTAAGGGGGCGGCTGCATTGGAGGATGGATGAGATTTGGATTGGGAGCTAGCCTCAAGCAAACAAATGCGCGAACATATTTTCGTTTCACTGCTTATTTCCAGCCTTGACTACTTCCTATATGTATACGTTGATTGCCTGCTTGCTATTTGATCTAAGTATCCACACTAAACACTGAGAATATTTTTCACATTCATTAGGAGTTTAAGGTAATTTCATATTAGCCAAGAGCAAAGCAACCAGACTTCCTTTCTGTCATGATCATTTTTGGCATTTGATTAAAATGTTTTGCATTGACGATTATATTGAAATCCCAGTCCTAGATAGAAAATGTTGCTTTGTCATTACTTCTGGGTGTCAAACAAAGCTCACTGGATAATTGCACATGTTGTTTTTACAAAGGTTTTCCCCTACTACTCCCTTCCTTGTAAACGACCACAACCTCAGTCTGCCAGTGACATCCTCCCTGTTACAGCGTTAAACGTGATTGTTGCTGCAGCTGCACGGTGACGTTAGTGCAGCCTTTGACATAAGCTCCCCCAACGTTACACTGATAATACGATGCATAACAATTTCAGACACCTGCAAACACACACAGGCGTGCACACAGTGTTCACGCACGTGCAAATCAACAACAAAGCACTCACAGAGCAGAAGAGTCCTTTAACCATCCCATCCAATCAGATGTCTGTGTAGGAGCGCGCTCACACTGTGCTGGGGAATTATCCACCTGCTCTGAACAACAGGGGCTGGAATCACACTATTACTACTTGTCTCTCGTTTCACCTTTTCTTTTACTTATCCTATACAATCACTGTATTTACTATTGCTTCCCATTCATCTCTCAGTGACCTTCATTTAAAGAAAAAAAAATATATATATACTGTATATTTTTTTTTCTGACTTTCTATTCTGTTGAGTGGCTTCAATACTAATTTTGCTTTTGAAGATGTTTTAGTATTATAATTGTTGGCTATAGTTTGTAAAGTTTTAATTCACAATCAATGCAAATTTCACCTTTTAAAAATGTGTTGGGGGGGGGGGGGGCTGCAGAAGCGCTGAAGGAATTTAGACGAACCTAAGCAAATCACATTTAATAACATGGAATTCCGTTTCATTTTTGATTTATTTATTTCTACGTTGCAGATGACTGTTATAGGATTCTTTAAAACATAAATGTGCACATCGGTCTGTTTAGTGAGTGTGTATTACTCAGTGCCCAGTGACTGCAGTATAGCTGAAGCCACAACAACATCACTGCATGGTGATTATTTGTCGTCTCTTGGCGCTGATGACACACCGCCTGTCCGTGGCTGCGGCTCAGATTGGCATTGATTATATGTCAGAGTCGATAGCCTGCCTCCATCATTTGTTCATTTCACAAGGAGGCAGGACAGAGAGGCCCTAACCATAAACTGTTGTCCCATACTGCTGCAAAGGGGACAACCAACCACACGTGAAGGCAAGAGTGAGAGTGAAAGGCAGTCATTTTGAATGCTCTTTAAAGGTGCACTGTGTAGTTTCAGAGGAGGGGGCATGTGTTTTTATTTGCTGATTATATTATGTATAAATTTGAGGCACCTGGAACTAAACAAAAGTCTAGACTATGTTTGTATACAACACGGCAGGCCCATGCTGCTGTAAACGGTGAAACAGTAACTTTTCAGGTAGCTGTCCTACTTCAAACGGTGTCCCATCCAATGATCCTGTGAGCAAAGTTTGTTTATCCAGTTATGAGAATACACCTAGGGCTAACTTGATGTTAATACCCAAGGTAACATAGTGCACCTGGCCCTTGTTTTCCTCACAAGTCACCACTAAAGGCAGTCTTAAATTATCCATCAGTTACATTTTTATAAACCCAGCAAATGAAAAAATGTATCTCAGATTGTGTTAAGGTGTGTTTACGCTACATTTAAGTCTATTTGTGTTCTGCTTTTGATTCAAGAACTGAAGTGAAAAGGAAGCGCCTCTTTTGCAGATCTATAACCAATAACCATTAATCCACACACACATGGCTAGGAAGAGCCCTGACAGTACAATCAATAGAGAGAAAATGAGAAGAATACAGGAGGCCAGCATCCACTGCTCTGACATTACACACTGAGGACGAGAAACAAACTGATCCACTGCTGAATGGTCTTTTTTTCCTGGTTTCACACAGACAGGTTACATTATGCATGTTAAGATTGTATTTCCACCATATCTGAAGAATCGCATTTTACATTGTTTCTCTCTTTGCTAGGACTTGGGGGGGGGGATCATTAAGAGGAAGAATGGTCCAGCATGTGCTAGGCCTATGGCTGGAAGTGAATACTGGAAACTGATGCTATTTGTAATAGTTCCAAATGCATAAATACGTTAAACCCCAACTGTCAGTCCACTGTATATGTATTTTTTCTCCATTTGTGTGCACGACTGTCACAACGGAACCTCCTCCCCACTTTTACGCTACTTACATTTTAGAAGTCAAGAGGGCATTTGACACTGTAAGTTATATTGCCTCTGCTTCGCACCTTTACATTGTATGGTGGCTCTGTTAACGGACTGCAAAAGCACAAACAACTTCTATTAGTAGTTTTAGACAATGTTTCCCCCCGTGTCATCTGAGGACAAAAACTTGCAGAATTATTCCCAAATTGTAATGTGAAAATTGATACAACATTGGGTAGCACTTTTGCCATTATTCAAAACATTAGCCGGTCACAAGATTGAGCTGAGCTAGCAGACACTGAGGCAAGTCACCCATGGAGTCCCTGCAGTCTGTTCTCCTGTATAGAAAATAATAATTCATGAGTGGCTGCACAGCTGTAAAAATGCAATGGGGAGTCAAAGGTGAGATGAAGTAAACAAAGCGGGCTGGGAGGAGATAGAGGGAGAGATGGAGAGAGGGAGTGTCAGAAGGATGATTTTTAATTAAAGTAAAACAACAAGGTTTTCAGTTCAGCATCTGCTACTGTTCTAAAATGCAGGTAAACTGAGGAAACTGGAACTTTACACACGCACGCACGCACGCACGCACGCACGCACGCACGCACGCACGCACGCACGCACGCACGCACACACACACACACACACACACACACACACACACACACACACACACACACACACACACACACACACACACACACACACACACACACACACACACACACACACACAAATTCAATGTTGGCTGTCCATTCAGTTTCACAGGGCCGAGTCAGTCAATCATTAGAATAGTAATGGTTCCGTGGCGTACGAGATTGATTTGACCGTGAGTCATTGCTGGCTGCAGTAGAATAATACACAGCAGGATAGATCATGAGTGAAGATTGCACAGCAGCTATTGGAATATCTAAGCCCCTTTGTTCTACTGTAATTGACAACTGAGTGTAACACACACACACACACACACACACACACACACACAGTACTCTGTTGTCCCTTGGGATAAATTAGTGTTAAAGCAATACTTTTAACCTTACAATAAATGTATTGCCTTTCAACACTTTAGAGCGCATGCACAAACACACGCATGTACAGGAAATGTTATTGATTAGTAGCCAAGCAACGTGATTGGTCAGTCTCAGGGCAGAATCTACTCCTATTAGATTCAGAGAAGCCAAGGGCTGTAATTTGTTTCGCCTAAGTGCTCCAGGGGGTGTTTTCTAATTGTTTTTCGCATGTGTGCACAGGAGTGTGTTAGTGTGTGTGCATGTAGTGCAAGTGTGTGTGTATGTGTGGGAGTGTGTTTGCTGGGTAGGCAACATCAATGTACCCTCCTCTCCTAGGGGAGTCACAGAGATAGTACACCTGCTTTTCTCCCTACCTCGCTTGCTATTTGCCATTAAGCTCTTTAGATTTCATTTCATCACACATTTACACCAGCATCCTTCCATTTCTCACTCCATATAATGACCTGTGATATTCAGTTTAACAAAAACACACGTTATCCTTTAGCTATCACTGCCATAGAGTGTGATGGATAAACAGCAGTAAAAAAACATCACAATTATTCTAGCTTACATTTGTGCCCTAAACCCCCCATTACACATCACTGACTGTAAACATTGCTGGTTTGTATGGTGGATTCAGTGATGCATTTCACCCCATTATTTTTCTGTATGTGCTCTCCAGTCTCCTGATGGAAAATGCAGGCTTTTTATAATTTCAAAAGGTCTAATATGAGTTATTGTACATCTTCAGAGAGGGAAAAAAAACAGACATCCCCCTGGCTACCGACACTATTAACATATTAAAGTGGAGGAGAGTGCCCTGTCTATTTGTGAACATGGTCATTTGAGCAGCGAAAGGAGATGAGGAGAAGTGGCGCTGACAGTGTGCGTAAGGGATGTGTCACTAAATATAGTGATTCATAATAAGTATGAAGCTGGAACAGGAGTTTGACAGCTGCACATCCAACACCATTCTTCTTCTTGAGTCCATTTCTCTGTCTGTTTCTGTTGTATCTACCTGTTTGATGCCATCCCTCATATTTGCCCATCACTGTCATCTCTTTCTATTTCACAGAGGGAAAAAAAACTGAGTTTGGAAATTAACCAACAGACTGGGTTGTCAACAGACTGTGTTTTTGTGTGACAGTGTTTCGCCAATATTTATTTAGCAGTTGGCCAGCAGTCGGCAAACTAAGAAACAAATGGTAATGAGTAAGCTGTGATTGTGGTGGGCAGTTTTGCTAAATATGATACCAAAAAAAACATTGTTAGCCAGGCCTTGTTTTTATGCAGTCAAAGCAAAGGCCAGGTCCAAAAAACACTTAATGCAAATCATAATCGCTAATAAATATTAATGTGAATATGTGTGGCTGTGCAAAGCTGTAATTGTATTTCTTTTAAATGTGGTTTAATGGGATTCAAATATACAACTGCAACACAGCAACTTGAGTCTGACTCAAGACTACAGCCCTAAAGGTAAAGTAAAGTAAATAAAGAGGCAACATTCACCAAAGACATGCCATTCAATGTGTGTGGTCAACAATTAACTATGACTTATATTTTTGCATGCTTTCAAACATAGACTAATGCTAATATGACTGTCCCTCCGAAGAACACCACTTTCACACTTATCCTCCATCTTACCTCACCTCAACCACAATGTGATAGGCAGAATAGAATAATGCTGAAAAGGCACTTGCATCCTCAAATGTTCAGATTGAGGAGGCATAATATATTACATGTGTTACTATGTCAACATAGTCCATTTGTAATTGAAATGACAGATACAGTGTGGCATTTTCTGTTGTACTTTTAACATGCGTGATAGTGTTGTCTACTTGTGATAGTTATCGGATGTGTCATTATTAATTTACAGATGTTTTATAGATGACACAGTGTTCTATATACCAATTTAAATCAATGTATCCAATTCAAATCCATGAAGAACATGACGCCAGGTATTCGTTCAGGCAGCAGATTTAGAACCGGCTGAGATCAGCACCACGGACAGAGGCAACTTGTAATAACCATAGTCACCAGCAGGGGGACAAATAGCCACCTTTACTATGAAAGCAGTGTCTATGGTTTACTGTAGGCAAGATAATAGAGAATACCACACAGTAAAACGGTGCTAGTTAGTTTTTCAGAGAGGGAAAGGGAGAGTACTTTTGCATTTGAAATTGCGTGGAAAATGTATAAAAGGGAGAAAGAAGAAGGGAAGTGAGGGGGAGACTGAAACACAGAGAGAGAGAGAGAGAGAGAGAGAGAGAGAGAGAGAGAGAGAGAGAGAGAGAGAGAGAGAGAGAGAGAGAGAGAGAGAGAGAGAGAGCAGTGGAATACAAACCACTGAGCGGCTGGTTGCAGCTGGATTTTTCTAGTTCCACACACACACACACACACACACACACACACACACACACACACACACACACACACACACACACACACACACAGATACATACTTACACATACATACACATTGTAGGTCCACAGCTGTAGGTCCGCAGTGTGTTTTACCAATATCCCAACCAGTGGGTTTAATGGTTGGCTTTGACAGATTTCAAAATATGTAATAAGCCTTTATGAAATTTCCATTACTGCACATTATATTGAATTCAAATATAAACAAATTATAAAAAATAAATAAAAATAACCCGTTTCAAATTCCCTTTTCACGTTTAAATTGCACATTGTCTGCAAGCTCAAAACTGGATGTGTCCGTTTAACACGTTTGTAAGAGGATTTTTCATTTAGTTTTGAATTTTTTTTTAAAAATTCAAACAATCGCCAGCACTGGACGTATACAACAAAACTGCAACTGCACACAAGCCGACACACAAAACAGAATGGCATTACTCACTCATTACTCATATGATACAACACATTTACATACACACATACACAATCTCTCTTTTTCACGCCCTCTTTGCATCATGGTACAGCCCAACCCTAACCTTTTTGCTTACTATCCTTCAGCAATCCATCACTTTCCCTCATGGTGTTTATGAGGACCATTATTGCTCAGATATGTCACCATAAATGCACTGATGCTGTAGGCATACATGGTTGTGTGTGTGTGTGTGTGTTGTGTGTGGGTGTGGGTGTGTTGGGTTTAGTATGTGCTTTGAATGTGTGTATACTGGTCTCTATATCTCTCTTTGTCTGCCTGTGTCTCCAAACCATTATTAAACACTATATGCATAAATAGGCACACACACACATACAGCTCTTACTGCACTGCCATTAGTCATCATGTCTCCCACTGAGCTGAACAACATGCTAGTGACAGAGCTATTTCAACAACCCACGCGTGAATTGCACAGGGACAGAATTCATGCATATGTGAGTGTGTGTGTGTGTGTGTGTGTGTGTGTGTGTGTGTGTGTGTGTGTGTGTGTGTGTGTGTGTGTCTGAATACAATGCAATGAGATCAAAGCAGAACTGCGGTAGTGGCTCAGTTTGTCTGTAATCACCATCCATTTGCTTCTTTTCCTGTATACTAAAGAGTAACATGTTTTCAATTGAAGCACTGCTTCTCTATCCCTTCAAATCATTTTCACACACTAATGTATTGCAGAGGTTGTCAAGGTGTCCTGATATAGATAGTAATACATAATTGACGAGACAGAGTTGAGTCCATTATTTATCAATATCAGACATGGATACTTCCTGCAGGGGAAGAAGAAAGACTGTGTTGAAAACGTGACCTAGATTATGAGTCAGAATTCAATTCATGTGCATTGTGTATGGAACCATTTATATTTACATGCTGCTGTGCTGTTGTCCCTGTGTGTGAGTTGCCATTGCACCAAGATTGCATTTTGGTTTGCCACAGCAAGTGCAAAGAAAAAGGCTGCATATGTACTGTGAAAAATATGATTTATTTTAATCATTCTGCGTGTCAAGCTCTATTGTGCGCTTAGAGGGAAATCTGTCTTTCAGGGTTTTTTTCTCAGCGTGACAGTCACAGAGGGGGATTCCATTACCACATGTTAACATGTCTACATCTAACATCAAGTTTTGGATGACACATTTCCCTGCAGTGAACCTTTAACTTGTCAAGAGTCAGATGAAGCAGTATCAAGAATTACTGTTGCGTGTGTGTGTGTGTGTGTGTGTGTGTGTGTGTGTGTGTGTGTGTGTGTGTGTGTGTGTGTGTGTGTGTGTGTGTGTGTGTGTGTTGTGTGTGTGTGTGTGTTTGTGTGTTTGTGTGTGTGTGGGTGACCACAGAACTGGGACAACATCCTGAACAAAATGCCTTTTCGGTGAAACTGACTGTGGCACGCAATGTTTCACATTTCCAGAGGGCATGCTGCTGTCTGCATGTCTGTGAAGACCGTCGCAAAAAACCTAAGCAAAGGCCCTCATATTGTGCACTCTTATTTAATCATTTTTTAGCAAGGAATCTACGGATCATTTTATAAAAGACACCTGTCTGCCAATCACAACATAGAACTTCAATTCACCATGGTGTGTAATAATGTACACTAGGGGGTTATGTAGCGGTATTACAGACATTTAAAACTATAGTGAGTAACTTCTGTTGCTACCATGAGTAATTCTAAGGAGTTACAACAACACTGTCGGCGCATCTACATGAGATAAGCCTCGGTGATCACATATGGATTTTATACCCTCTGCTGTACGTCCAGTTTTTTTTTCTTCTTAGCAGCAGAATCAATAACTGGAACATTGCTTGGGCGCTTCTTGGGATTTTTCTGAACTCCCGATCTACCAAAATTGACTTTCCGAATTTGAGTTAAAACATGTATTACATCTTGACATATCATTTTCGTCATTCATTTAGGATGATGTAGATTTTGAAAGCAACAACTTTGTCAATAAAACTAAATGTAGTCACAACATATTCGCCACTCAACAGCAATACACATTGACCGTTTCACTCCAAAACTTTTACTTTGCAGATTTTTTGGATCACTATTCATAAGCTGAATGGAACTGCACAACTTCCTTCCCAAATGTTTCATATTAAATCCTTCCAGTGGCTCAGGACATTGCCCCCCCTCCTCCCCTGCTCTGCTCTAAGCTTTGGCTGTTAAATAACTGTGTTGAGTCACTTCTCAAAGTAGCTTAACACTGGTGTCTTTTAGGGAAAAAACACGACATGTTTGATGTTAGCAAATTGCTCGAAATGATCTTCATTTCTCAGTCCAAAAAAGCATCCGTGTCAGCATGCGTGCATAATCCCGTGAACCCTAATACACCAGTAACAGAAAGCAGAGAAGGAGATAGAAGGATAGAGAGAGAGAGAGATAGTGTGTGAGTGGGCAGAGGAGAGAACAGCTGGAGGGAAGGAGGGAGTGACCAACAAACGGAGGAGAAGGAGGTAATGGAGCAGAAACACATCCAGCTTCAGTCTCGGGGGGTAAGGACAGCCAGCAGAGGAAAGAAGATAGAAAAAAATATATAACATCATAGCACACACACCCCCACAAACACCAACAGAATGGCATGGCCCGCTCGGGAATCACCCATTCGGTAAGCAGCACAGGGGAGCTGGAGGAAAACTTAATCACTGGCTGGGCATACCCCCCCAATCTCTCTCTCTCTCTCTCGCTCCGTCTAAATCTCTCTGTCTCCCTCACTCTCTCTCTCCGTCTCGTGAGATCCCTCCGTTCCTCTCTCAGTATCGTGACCTCTGATCCTCTCTCTCTCTCCTGTTAATTCTCTTGCTCGCTCTGTCAGATTCGCTCGCTGATTCAGGGCTGAGTCATCATCTAAGTCATTCCCTTGATTTCTCTCTTCCCTCAATATCTCCCGTCTCATCTGCCCTTCCCCCTTTCTATCCGTCTCTCTCTCTCTTTCTTTCTTTCTTTTTTTGTGGCCATTTTCTTCCATGACATGTGTTCTTTCATACCAAATATAAGGCCCAAAATGTATATTTAAGTGTTTATTTTACCAAACCTAGTTTGTTTCCTATAAAACCATCTTTAACGGCCTTTACCTCAACATTAGCTTTTTTTATATGCTATACTGTATGTTAATATGTATGTATATATCTGTGTGTATGTGAATTGAAGATTTAAATGTGTGTGTGTGTGTGTGTGTGTGTGTGTGAATGTGTATCTCTGTCAATGTGTACAGAGCTTACAAATCACGTGTGCAGACATTCATCTGTATCTACACGTGCATATGCTTCTGTGATGGATTGTTTATCTTTGCATGCCCAACATCCCTTTATCTGTTTGTGTGTGCGTGCATGCGTGCGTGTGTGTATGTGTGCATACGTTGTGTGTGTGTGTGTGTGTGTGTGTGTGTGTGTGCGCGTGTGTGTTTGCGCGTCTGTGTGTGTGTCACATCGTTGTAGATGTCCGTGTCGGTGACAGGCAGCCACACACACAGGACCTGACAGTTGATTGGCAGATGGACCACCAACATTCGTCATGGCAACCACAGAGGACATTGTCGGGCTGTCACGAGGAGTTTACACAGAACACTGGAGTAGTGCTGGGCCTTTTATATTATGCTGACTGAATCATATCATGAAATATGAGTTATTAGTGAAGTATAAGTGCTATGTGATTCATTATAATAAAGTCAGGTTTGAATTTTCTAGTTGAGAAAAATTGTTTAAAATATAGGGGTGTTTGACAGGGTGCATGTGAGCATGTATCAAATTACATGATATAATGAATTGCTAACTGTCCTAATGTTCTGGGCCTATCAAAGAAATTAAATTGTCTTGCTTGTCTATTTATTTACAGAAAATATCAATATGTTTAGTAAGCATCTTGGAGTGTCTAGAACATTGTTTATAGATCTTATCACTTATTATAATGATTAATGTTTTGGTGTTATATAGAGTATATTCATCGGTTTAAATGATAAAGCTTTTGGTTCTACCTCCAGCTGTTTGGACTCACACTTTTGAGACTTTTCACTAAGATTTCCCGTGGGTGTGTCTATGTTCTGTGTTTGTAACACAGAAAAATCAAATTGAGAAAAAAAGTTAAATTGAGAAGGGACCCTGGTGAAAATGGGTAATTTAACCCATTGATGACGGCTGCTGCGCCATGCCACATCGTCTCTCCTGCCTGATGCTGCGTAACCAGCATTGTTACTTTATCTAATTTTCATGGCGTGCGCAGCATAGAATGCACCGTCATTGGTTCAAATACACATGAGGTGGGTTTTGTTGATTTTTTAAGACCACGTGACCACCCAAAAGTTGTGTGGTTTGCCGAAAATCACGTCAATATAATAAAAAATAAATAAAATACGCCAGCTGTGACGGCGATACTGTAGCCTATTACAGAACAGTTAGTGGCCTTTGATGCGCAGAATCAAGGTCTACAATAGACTGCTGACGAAAATCACACAACACATTGCATCTATTTATTAACAATATTTATGAATTTAGGCTATATTTTGCTGCTTCAACTCAAATTCAGCCCAGCCAGGCGATAGTTAAGTTTCAGTTTTGTTTTCATCTCCATGGTATACAGCCGTTTTGACCAGCGGCTCCCGACAGCAAGAGTCAGTCTGCGTTCCAGTTGTACTGGGAAGTCGGATTTATGGTGCCAGTGATAACTGAACTAAATAATAAAATAAAGCTATCTTCTCCTTCCTATATCTGTCTATCTTTATCCCTCCACTGCACACTCAGTCACTACTATCCATGCTAAAAGGAAGCAGGATTCTAACCCCATTTAGCACATTTTTTAAAAATATTTTATATTATTTATTCTTTTTTTTTCTCCCCCATCTAATTTTGACGATTTTTAGAAAAATGTGTTGGTTTGTAAGCGCTAAGGGAGCATGTTTAAATAAAACCTGTGAACCTTAACTTTTAAATGTATTTTATTTCATGTTTCTATGTGCTACACAGGCTTAGATATTAAGGTTTTGGTAGACTTGAAAATTCATACTATTTTTTCAGAAAACCCTCAGGCATTAAGGACATGCATCCTAGGCCCCGTTTCCACTTGGCATTAACATCTGACTTTTGTAATCGGATCACATGAATAAAGCTTTAACTACAGGTGAAAACACTCTCAAGACGCATTGAGATCGGATCACAAAAACCACATTCGGAGGTGGTTTACGTCGATTGTGTCCGATGTGTCCGCTTTCATTTGGTAGTGGAAACACCAATGTGACTCTTGTCCACTTTAGGGACCTCCTACTCAACTGCTGCCCCCTGCCTGAGCGGAAATACGTTAAAAGTGCATCACTGGCGTTCATGCAGCTTTTATAGAAGCCTCATGAACGTTAGTTGCATCCGCCAGTATTGCAAATGACAAGCTTTCTGTCCTCTGGTTTCATTTCACTGCGTAAAACTGAAAACACGGAGAGCTGCAAGGCAACGACTTCCTGTTCTTATCCGCTTGAAAATAAAAGTCAACTCGCGTTTGGCTAGTAACAGGCTTTTAATGTGAAGGCGCACAGGAAATATTCTGTTTTCACGTAAAGTAACTTAACTGGATAAAGCCGTGTACTGGTGGTGGTGACAAGAGTGTAGCAAACGTTAGAAAAGCCACCCGGCAAACACACATCTTTCACCAGCCAAAGAGGCGTAATAACTTACTCGCCTAAGAGTGTTTACTTTTATATACTATCTATGATATTTCCCGCATTTGGCGAGTGTTAATGTAGAGCCCTCTAAGCAGTGTTGTGCATCGCTCCCCCTTGTCTAAATGAGACAGTAGCCTATCTCTTCAACCTAGACTTATAATTATCTTCGCATGTAATGCATTTTAATAGCAAATGCGATTAAAACTGTGGCACTGTACAGCCCTGTATGTTTACTTGTTTGAACCCCACCGGTTAAAAACAGCAATGCAAACGGAAATGATGTACGTGTTGATTTAAATACAGCGCGGGTAAATGGAATCGGATCACAAGTAGACAAAGAAGTCACATTTGAAAATACCAGTGGGAACACACAGATTGAGAGCTGTCCACTTGTAACCAGATTCAAAAAGTCAGATGTTAATCCCAGGTGGAAACAGGGTCCTAGATGGCAATAGTCATCAATGGGTTAAAAAGCCGTGAATCAAGCCCAAAACACACACACACACACACACACACACACACACACACACACACACACACACACACACACACACACACACACACACACACACACACACACACACACACACACACACACACACACACATACATACATACACTGAGTGTGGGAGTAAAAGGGTGACAAATGAAAGTGGTTATACCATGAAAAAAAAGAAAGAGAGAAAAAGAAATAATGAGATGAGTGTATCTGAGTCATACAACCTTTTCACTCAATAATGTGTGTCTGTGTGTTTGTGTCTGTGTGTGTGTGTATATATGTGTGTGTGTGTGTGTGTGTGTAGGTTTTCTACACACACACACACACACACACACACACACACACACACACACACACACACACACACACACACACACACACACACACATAAACACACACACGCAGAATTAAGCTGATGAGTCACTCAGTATGTTGTCGGAAAATGGTGTGTAAGAGAGAGATAACATGTAGAAGAAAGGGAGATCAACGTGTTTGCCTTTGATATGACATCAGAACACCAGAGAGAGAGAGAGAGAGAGAGAGAGAGAGAGAGAGAGAGAGAGAGAGAGAGAGATAAAGGAAATGTGGGGGCTGAAAAACATAAAGGAAGAGACATTGTGTTTTACTTCAATCCATTTACCCACGCAGAACGGTCGCTCTCTTACAGCGGTGGCCAAATTTCCTGCTGTTAAGCTTGTATGTCATTCCAGTAAATGTACTGTATAAATGGTGTGTTCAAAGATCCTAGTACATTTGAAACTCTTGATGTTTATGCTAAACCCCCCCCCCCTCCACCCCCCACAGTTCTAACTTGCCAACCCACAGCTGTTTCAAACCACCAGCAGCAGTTATTCTTGCACCTGAGCCAAGCACCCTGTCACAAACACTTGCAGATACAACCTGAAATAGGATCAAACATCAAGCCCAATGCTAATTAAATACTTAAGAGCATTAACCAAGCATTAAAGTAAAAGTTAGTGTGTTATTGTAAAGTGTTACCTTTTTGTTACCTTTGTATTATTGTTAAGAATGGGTCAACAGCTTACATCTAAATGTTGTAAACAAACATTGGAAGGCAGGACGTCTTTGAAAAGCTGAGAAAACTAGAACATTACTGAACATACATGGCTATAGTCTCAGCCGCTGGTAATCAAACAACCGCCCTGCTTACAAACCTTCAAATTAAAAATGTACTTCCTGGAGTCTTAACATCGTTTGGGCAATACATTTGGATTTTGAAAATGAGCCGCTCAATGCAAACTAAGCTAAATGTAGATGGAGGCTTTGTTTTCCCAGACGCTTGTGGTTGTAACGACAACCTGCCAGCAGTGAATTCTGACTTTCTACTCCACAGAAACACAGCATCAAACAGCTTTTTTATCTAGTCAGACATCACAGCTAACGATTCCAGTTAAAGATCCCTTTTCCTCAAACAGTAACCTGCATTCTATAGCTCTACTGCAACCTACACATGTGATAACAAGCTGTAGACTGTATTACTTCAGTCAGCCATAATGACTCAAGAAGATCTCAGCTCTCTACTCTGCATATTGCTCACAGAGAATCCTTCTTAATGGCAGAGCAGTGTATTTTTAATTTTTTCATTTCATCTGTGCCCTTGGGCCTCGTCTTGGTAAAAAGCAGTGTTCATTTTGCTTCCCGTCACTGGCAATTGGCAGAGCGGTTACTGCGGCCTCGCAATCTTATCACCAATCTGGTTCTCCATAGCACCTCTTCTGCAGGGGGGGGGGGGGTTGGGGGGAGGTGCTCAGCCTCATTTTGGATCAACAAGAACTCTGATCCCTGTGTAGAACTGCTGTTTCATTTTGTCTTAAATCTGCTGTCTCATCACTGCTCTAGACCTTTGTTTGTTCGTTCTCAATTTCGTTTTTTAAAGAACATATTTTTCCAAGTCAGTGGGAATGTTATGCAGGTGCTCCCTTGGGGAACCATGTTTTGTAAATTGTACACTCCCACTATGGCTCAAGATGCAGAGGAGTACAATTATGCAGTTTTACAATGCATTATTATGTCTTATTTTACAATGCATGACATAGACATGTTGTCTGTTTACTCCCTCCCGGAGAGCCATTGGAATCAATGAATTTTTGTGTAACATGAAAATCAATTAGTCAGCCCTCTCGAGTAGTAGTAGTGTTTTAGTCACAATTATTAGCGGCAGACTTAAGCTTCAGTTTGGATCGAAGGAATGGTCTACACAGCCAAGACAATAGTATTATTGTTGAAGTAGATGCATTCTGGTTCAACACAAACAGGTTAGAGCCAATTGATGTGTGTGTGTGTGTGTGTGTGTGTGTGTGTGTGTGTGTGTGTGTGTGTGTGTGTGTGTGTGGTGGTGTATGTGTGGGGGGGGTGGGGGGGGTTTCTGTTAATCAGCTGTGTAGCCGTGGGGAGGGAACAGCTCTCCTCACTGACCCATTTAAAGGCAACATGGTGGAGAGTGGAGAGAAAGTAGGGCGGTGGGAAATATACAGAACTTAAAAAGGTACTGCGCACAAAACCTGCGGGCTAACAGTCAAACAGCACACACACACACACACACACACACACACACACACACACACACACACACACACACACACACACACACACACACACACACACACACACACACACACACACACACACACACACACACACACACACACACACACACACTATCTTCTGGAATCCCTTGAGATCTTTTGTTTTGAGACAAAGATGGACGTATTGATTGGTCTCTGTGTCTCTTCCCTCACACATTCCTGTCAAACGTGGCTTCACATAATAAGTGCACTGCTGCCCTCCAGAGATGATAATACTGCTTCCCCTTTTCTCCCAGAATGGACGGCACAGCAGTCCGTCCCAGTGTTTGATGTTGAGGCTGTTTCTAAGTGAAGGCAACACTTGACGGTCCACAGGGGGCTCATTCGGCCTCTCCTACAGCATCCACTTCATAATGAATAAGAGCACTGCTACTGACTGCAGGGGAGACAGTAATACACCTGAAGACTGCAGTTTCACACACAGTGAGTTAGTTCAAAGCCATTGTAATAATGTGCATAACTTTGTCACATTAAATGAATGAATATGCATTGAATTCAAGCCATTGCCAAATGAGTTGAGACAACGTTGATTGAGCTTTTAATTTCCACAAAACTCTCTGTATTTCTCAGAATGGCAATGTTTACAGCAGCAGCTAAGGTGGACAGGAAGGAAGTGATGCGTTTTACGTCAAGGATGAGAAAGGACAACAACAGCTGTTCTGCCTCATTCAGATGTGCTGACAGTGTTGATGTAATCAGAAGTGTATGTACTATATATGTATGCTTCATAACAAGATCGCAAAGAGCTTTATGCTCACACTAACAGTTAGAGAAAATAGGACCATGGAGAGGGTTGACTGTTTACAGAAGTAATTCACAGAGAGAGCAGAGGGGGAAAAAGGGATCGAGATGGGGCTGTAACTCATCCACACAACAAGACAGCAATGAAGGAGAGAATAGGTAAATACATGAGGGGGAGTGCTGGATGGTGAGGTGAGATGAGTGGATGAAGAAGGGGAGGAAGGGGATGAATAGAGGAATAGAGGTGATTGGACAGAGACAGGGCGGGAGGAGGAGGAGGAGGAGGAGATATTGGAAGAGATTGAGCTGGGAGGGAGCGGCAAAGCGAGCCAAGGTGGAAAACAAACACAAATCAACTCCATAAGAATTAAAGACAGAGAAGATTCAGGATGGTGCATAAATGAAGGGACTTCAGAAGACCCCTTGTATATTACATTATGCGCTTGGGGAGCCCTTGATTTATGCGGTAACAAAATAATATCGATACAGTTTTTTAGGTAACAATGGCATAACAAAAGACAGTGTGTTTTTTTTATAAGAAGAAATTGCTTGGAAACAGTTAACGCCATAAATGAATAACAGCCAGCTCTCTTCCTCAGTTGACACAGTCTCATCACACTAACAGAAACACACTCGCGCGGCGCCTCCCACCATTTAAAATTAAATGAAGCGAGAACAAGCACACCGCCCCACGCTTACGTCATCCGCAGGTATTTAAAGAACCGGCTGTGAAGAAGTGAAGTTAGCACGCGATGCAGGGCACAGACGCCACACTAAAAATAAAAATATATAACTCTGCACTCAAAGTTTAAGGTCAGCATGACAGTCTTTCATATAAAAAGGGACTTTAGCAAGATTCAATCAGGAGTATATAAAGTACGTATGGTTTGAAAATGGTGGAGGATGATTTATTTATATGGGAGGAGATATTTAAAAGACTACTTGACAAATTCAGTACTTCATAAGCACAGATGTTTTAGGTTCTTCTTCTTAATGCTTCATATAAAGTCATTTCTCCTTTTTTATGTGGTTCGTTGTGTCATGCTATGATATTTGTATTTTGCTTTTGTCGTTGAACAGCCCTTTAAAGCATTGTTTGTGTGCATTTTGGCTATGATACACTTTGATTGACTGATTTAATTGATGTCGTGCAGAGATGTGCACACAAAAGAGGATAAAGGAATATTAGAAAAAGAGCATGAATATGAGGCAAATAATTAGCCTGGCATTCCCAGACCTGCCACTAGGCGCTGGCAAATTAAATTTGCTGCGCCTGTTGGTCTGGACACTCTCTGTTGAAGCTTTTTCAAAAAGCCCAGAAATCGGGCTCACGTTTCAATTGGTTCTATCTAATATGGGCGGGCCAGAGCCCTTTGTATGGTACTCTGGGGAGGACGTAACCGGATGACGACAGTGACGTGCATGCGACGTCGAAGCCGTGATAGTAAACATCAAAGATGGCTGCGGATATGTTGTGTGAGTTTGAGACTTCTTTGGCCTCGACCCTTTACGATTTGGAAGACGGCACTCAAATCTTTCATTAGCAAGTAAGTGGAATGTTCTGTTTTGCCGACCGACAACGGCAAACGTTTAATTTAACAGTTTAACAGCTGTTCGCTAAACGAACGGGGCTTACGTCACCTTGTGCATCGCTCTGATTGGTTGTAGTGCTATCCAACTGCGTGCAGTGGGATTTGAAATGCACGAGTAGGAGCCGCCCCTTGAGTTGGAAATTACTATTGATCGTGGCCAGATCCTCTATCATTCAAGATATCAGGGTCTGGATTTCCAGGCTAGCAAATAATAGAAAAAAAAGAGAGAGAGAGAAACAAGATGATAGGAACATATGAGCAGGCGGAGAGGGAGGAGAGGAGAAGAGGGTGAGCCTTTGTATTATTAATTGTGGTGAGATGTCTAGAAGTGCAGGAGTGAACCACTGGTCCATTAGGAGGACTGTTGTTGCTTTTCTCTCTCTCTCTCTCTCTCTCTTTACTCTATTTCTTTTCGCATTTCTTTTTGAATAGAAGCATGACTCACACTGTACTCATGTCTTATCTTTTTCCCATGTCCCCTCTCCCTCCTTTCTGGTCCGTCCCGAAGGTATTTTTCAGCGCCCAGCAGTGGGTTTGGACTTATTAGAATTCTTGAAGGCCAATACATAATACTTGGACAATTTCCAGAAGCCAAAAATGTGGTCTTTACCCGTAATTTAAACCTACAGTATGATCAGTCTCCCCTGAAAGACTAGTTAATATTCATGACAGTGGGGTTGTTTCATTGGTGCTTTGATCATTTTTGCATATTCACATATCTTTGATTTGTACAGAGATACTCATCCTGACATATCTGGGGGACATTACTAAATTGGATTCTACACACATCCAATACAAAAAATAAAAAGTCAGAGAGTGACAGTGGGGACAAAGAAGGAAAGAGAGAAAATGAGGAAACTAATTATACTGCTACCACTGTAATTTAAACTCATTCAATTTGTATAGCAATATTCTACACATTTAGAATATTGTATGTAGGTATATCGAAACAGAATTAAGGAAAACATTATAATCTTTTGAAAATATCCAAGAAACAGGAGTAGTGTGGTCTTTCTTTCTGTCTGTGCTATTTTAAGAGGCTGAACCAGAAATCATTCTTAAATACAAACACACACGTATTCCTGTATTACCATTGGACTAATATTCCACAGTGTCTAAATGTGGAGAAATATTAAAGGTGCAGTGTGTAATATGACATCATCAAGAAAGTTCTACGAAGTTCTAGAATGCAGCACTCCCTGGGTAACCCCAACCCTTTCGAATAATAACAGAAGCTACAGTGGCCTTCAAGGACAAGAACAATTCTAAATTTTAAACAATGCACCTGATGACATTCCAACTATGACACTTTCAAGATGGCGGCACTAGCCCTTGGTCCAAGATATGCAGAAATATGGACATATATGAGACCCTTTCTAAGGGAAAACATAATAATTAAAAAAAAAAATCAGCTATTATGCACTAAATTAAATGTACTGGATATTATAATTACTTTCTACAAAATCTGCTAGGAAATAAAACCAAAAATTCTACACACTGCAGGTTTAACAGTCATTTTGAAAGAAACTAAAAAGTGATGAAAAGCAATTTTTCTAAAAGATCTGTCTTAGCAACATAAGTCCAGACATACCTGTACAATTTTGTACCGAAATTGTCACTTTAATTTCAAATAAATGATTATTTTGGCTCTAAATAAGCATTTCCTTGGCAATACGAGCACTTTTATTATCCACCTAAACAATGTTAGCAAAATAGAACTGCTTTGTGTATACTGTATGGTATTTTGAAAATGATATCACACCAGTTAACTTGTTCTAGTTCTCCATCAGCGGTATTAACATTGTGGCCGTTGCATTATAATAGGCTGTGTGAAATGAAGGAGTATAAATATATACAATAGGACTACCTCATCTGATTTAATATTTTACCTTAAGTAACTTAAGTCCTTGAGTCTGGAGCAAAACCTTTCCCTAGTCTACTATTGGACTACAATTTGTTTTGGTTGTTAGGAGCATCTTTAGAGCATTTTCCATCATAATATGGACAATATACTGTATAACTCTGAATATGTAACTTCTGAAAATTTTAGATAATGAAACAATCTCACTGCTGATCAGTTTATTTACACACACCCTCTTTGCTAATATTAAAATGAATTGACCAATGTGTTTGGGACATGACTTTAATATGATTTAAAGCATGTGGACCTCCAAAATGTCCACTGTTAGACAGGTATTTGGCTATGTGTTCTTTGACCTTGTAGATTTAAATCACTAAATATGTGTTTGGGGTTGGCTTCATTTCACACTGTTTATGGAACATTATGCAGCTTCTGTCTATTCTTGCTGTTTCCTCGCTCAATTAGTTTTTTCTGCCCTCTGCTCACCAATTAACACATTGCTATTCTTTTATTTACTTTTCCTTTACTTCACCCAGGGGGAATAGGAAGCAAGGGAGTGAACATAGGGGTAAAAAAAAAAGTTTTTTGAAGCTAAAGTGCGTAACTTTGTCATGTAAATGAATGTCACCAAACGAGTTAACACAAAGTCGATTGAGCCTTTTAGCTCCACAAAACTCTCTCTGTATTTCTCAGTATGGCAGCATTTACAAACTTGTGTTGTGTCACCCCCTGACACCGGCGCAGGAGCTCAGAAAAAAAATCCCAAGAAGTGCCCGAGAAATGTTTCAGTTGTTGATTCTACTGCTAAGAAACCTGGACGTACAGCAGAAGGAATACAATCCATGCACAGCTTACCACATGTAGATACAATACAAATAAAGTGTTGCTGTAATTACTCAGAATTCCTGATGGGGACAACACAAGTTACGCAATATAGCTTTAATAACAACTTTACATTGTATAATAAAGAAACAAAAAACTGGGCTCCATCAGCCCTAATGACCCTCATAATGACAGTAACCTCCATAATGACCAATCAGAGCAGCAGGGATTTCTTACACATCATTAAAAGCCTACACACAGAGAAGCTCATTAAGAGATCCATGTTAACCTTTTGGTCATGGTGGCATTTTCCTGAGGCGAAACGCTGTGTGTGAGAAGACATTACAATAAGATGGTTACTGTAGGGGCAATTAATGAGTCTGATCGAGACAATCTCATTTAACATTGATCTTAACTAAGTTATCAACCCATGGAGGATAGCTGCTCTCCATTGATGTTGAGAAGTAAGGCAATAATCTCTCTTTTCCCTCATAAACAAGCAAGGTCAAATTTTTTAGATTAATAGTACATACACATAACATGAAAGCGAACTCTCTCTCTCTCACGCACACACCCACCCACCCACACACCCACCCACACACACACACACACACACACACACACACACACACACACACACACACACACACACACACACACACACACACACACACACACACACACACACACACACACACACACACACACACACACACACACACCTTTAGGAGCACATCTAGGGTGGACTGGCTGTTAGGAATCCTAATAATTGTTTGGACAGTAGTGATGACAGCCGTGAAAGCCTAACTGACTAACTGGACAGAGAAATGGCCTCATTCCCTCATTCACTAACACCTGCTTATGAGGTCATGTATAAGTGTGTGTGACACATGGTGTCATCATTCAGAGCTACATCAACAGATGCTGAGATATTCTGTTTAATGTTTTCTTCATGTTGAATTCTGAGCTCAGGCTGTAAAATATACATGTGTCCTCTTATTGTTTTAAATAAACAACATTCACCCCTGTTTCTATGTGGTGAATACAAGGAGATAGGAGAAAGAAACAAATATTAAAAGGACAGAAGGAAAAATGTCTGGGAAGCGGGAGTTAAAGGTGGAGTCAGCGATTCTGGAGAATGAGTGTTGTCCAAATCACTTTTTGCCAAAATCAATGAATATAACCTAACTATCTGCTACCTGTCTGTACTGTGTGTGCCCTTAAAAAAAAGCCATGTAATACACAGTGTAGGCTCTGTTAACGGGCATATCGCTAGCTACGGTGGGCCCCCTTTGTTGACAAACCCTCTGCTTACATACCAGTTTACAGAGCCTTTGCAACACTGGATCATTTTCGGCAATTTTATTGAGCAGGAAACAAATGTTCTGCAGAATCACTGACTACACCTTTAAGTAGAGAAGCAGAGAGGGCAGAGGGGGCAAGACAGACCTTGTGACATTTTTACTTTGCTCTTCCAGGATACACTGCCTACCCCTTACATATTTCATCTGGCTCTCTATTTTTATATATTATATAAGAAAAAACTCATAGTGAATTATTGATAAATCAGGCCAGCGCTACCCTCGATGTCTCTCTCTCTATATATATATCACACAGAGTTCCAGTCTTTCTTTAACACTAACTCTCATCTGCACTGCCTTTGTGGGACACATTCATTTATTCAGTAAAGACACAAGGTTGTCTTCTGTCACAGAGTATATCATGGTTAAGAGAAGGATGACCTCTTCTAAAATATACTGAAAGTGGACAACTCCATTCTCTAGCGATACGATATCGGACATTGGTACATAATAAAGTATTTAGAAATTATATAATATTGAAGACATTGTTTGGGTGTATAGATTCTATGGTTTGCATGGCAACATGGTACAATACTAGCCTGGTCCAACCAGACCATCGTACTTCATTTCATTTGTACAGAAGGTCTGGAAGTGCTGTAATTGGCAAACGTTCACTCACTTGGAGGCGGGTGTCTGTCGAAGTTTAAAACTATTGGATCTGCCCAGTGCCACTCTGGATTAGCCAACCAATCCCATCACGTTTGGTCGTCACGTGTGTCATGAGCCGGCTTTTGACGGTGCGTTCCAGTTGGACAGGGAACTCGGAAATTTCCGACTTCACTACATATTGTAGTCTATGAATCTACCGGTACCTGGCAACAGTAATTTGTTAGAGCCTAACGTTTAGTTATTTGGACGAGAAAGGTTTTAGGCGTCCATACTTTCGCGAGCAGATGCACTGGAACACAGACAGGTCGGAACTCGGAACTACCAAGTCGGAAATCTCCTTCTTCCGAGTATAAAGGAACGCAGCATTCAACTGAAACTGGAGCGCGACTTCGACGTCATCGTTCTCAGCCACTCGCTCTGTTCGCTGATTGGACGATTGTAGATTCTCCGGAGAATCTGGGAAATGCACTGTACACCCAGACTGACTACTGAAGGGAAAATTAAATTTGGCCGGAAGTAAGCGGGCAGGCGGAGCCAGGCTAGTAAAATACAAACACAAAACGGAAATTAAGTTTGCTTGTGTGGTTAATTATATCCAGCTTAGTGAGAACAACAACAAAACAATGACTTAGGCACAGAATAACTTCCTGAAGAAAGGTAGAACTTAGTGGGTCAAGATGTCACTTATGGAGCTGATATAGTAGCTACTTTGATTATATATGTAGTATATATACTGTATATGTACAATGTTATTCATCTGATACCACAGTGTGAAACAGGCTGTATTAAGTCTGCAGCTATGGGGTGCAACTTTTTAAGGCTGTACTTTGACACAGCATTTGGTTTAGCTCAATGCACATGTCAGTATGCTAACATACTCACAGTGACAATGCTCAACCCTGACATACTGGTGTTGAGCACGTTTTCACAGTGTTTGCTGTCATAGTGTGAAAGATGGGAATGTTTACATGTGTGTAAAGTACTGTGTACTATACATAACCTATACATTTTTATTTATTACTTTACTGGCAATTATCGGCTTTTATAATGTAAAAAAACTGAAAATTGTATTGGCAGTTATTTCAATATTGGCAGCTACAGGGGCTAAACATTATATATGTATTCTGGCTTTGTAGAATATTTGTATTCTGTACATGCAAATATGTTCATAATTTAGGAAAAATATTATACATTTTTAAAAATTCACTGAAAGAAAAAAAGAAGAAAGATATCTCATGGTCATTCTATTCTTTTTTTATATATTATATCTGTGATATTTCTCTCTCCTCTGTCTATCTCTCTTTCGCTCTCTCTCTCACACACTCACACACACACACACACACACACACACACACACACACACACACACACACACACACACACACACACACACACACACACACACACACACACACACACACACACACAGAGACACACACACACTCTTTACATAATGTCTTCTCTTGGTCTGCATGTTTGCGACAGTATTATTGGCATAGATTTCTCACGGTCTAAATACCATTTTGCCCCATTCTATTTGCACGTTTTTGTGTTGTGTGACGTGTAGTCTCTTATTATCTTTAGGCAGTGACAGTAATGTGCTGTCTATGAAAAACCGTGCTTCCTAAAGACCCTGAAGGCGTCAATCTGCCTCAGTGAGTGACTTACACGCATCCGTGCTTCTTTTTCTTTCATCTGTTTCCTTCCTCAATTATTTTTAGCTCTGCTCTTCGTTCATTCTTTTCATTCGTCCTTACACACTAGTTTCTATCCCTTTTTCTTAGTCCCTTCCTTATTTTCATCTTTTACCGGCTGCTTTTCCCCCTCCCCGTTCTTTCCTTGCTTATCCTTCCAGGAAAACATTATTAAACACAAACCAAGCATCTTCGCTACAAACTCATTTTTACCGAAATGAGATGTCCCCTAAGCTCCACTAATAACTGCACTGCACTGTAGAGTGAAGGTATTGAATATCTTACGCTTCGGCGTTGCGCATATAAGACGGTGCTCTTGCCTCACAGCCCGCTGCACATAGAAAGCGAGTGTTATAGATGAGCTAAGAGGATGTTGTGTTTTGGGTAAAAAAGAATGGTTGTAGTTCTTTGTCTGCCTTATGATGATAGCAAAGATGATTACTTATGAGTTATTGATACCGGAAGTTTGAATCTGTCCACATCTTTCCAGCTTTTCTTTTCTCCTCTAAGCATGCGTCGGGACCGATGACGGGGAAAGAACAGTCTGTCTTTATATTTGGTTGACTGTGGCATGAGAATCACTTTGGTGGGAGGACAGACAGAAATAACAACGGCAAAGGATGTTTGTGTTTGTGAAATTGCTTCTCTTGAAACCTTCATTATCTCTCATACTTTGCCTGTCATGCTTTTACGTTTTCTTTCTCCCTTTTGCCTTCTTTTATTTTGCTCACTTTATGTCCACTCTGAATACTTGTCTTTGTCTGTCACCCCTGCCTTTTCTCCTCCCCTTTTTTTACGAACCAAGTATACTTGATTAAAACAAAAGCTTTTTTGGCCTCTCTCGATGTTTGTGGAAACAAGGCTTCACTCATTTACCGGCTAATGGATTGTCGGAGGCCATGTTGCTTTAATATCAAAGTGACACGGTGACTTTGTCAATGTTCTGTCTGTCTCTGTCTTTTGGAATAATAAGAAATGTTATGGTGCTAATAAAAAGGACATTTTTAAAATATTTTATATTAATACAAAGTAGAGGAGAGTGGCCTAAGTTGTGCAACTTTTCACTCAAAGTGACTTTAAAGTAAGGCCTTGACAGTAAAGTGTCCAACTCAAATATATAAATATACTTCAGGGTGTTGTGCATCCCCGGCAATACAAACTTTGGATCTGGAATAAACTGTTGAAGAAAAATAGCTTTCGGAAAAAAGGTTGTCTTGTTGCACAACTTGCCCCCGGTGTGGTGTAAGTTGTGCGGTTGGAGAGAATACCATGGGGTGAATTGTGCCATTGCTATACATCTCATAAACTGTAATGCAAGATAAATTCATTAGACAATCACTTATTTAAGGTTTATTTAAAGTAAATAAAGTAAATAGTTGACAAAGATTGAATCTAATGGTTTTACCTGCAAAGCTCACAATGACAAAGTCACCATCATCATCTTTCTGGCCATCTGAACTCTCATCAGTGGTGTCGTTAAGTGGATTTGAGATGTCACTCTCTTCTGAGCTATTGTAGACAATCACTTTCTTTTGGTGACCAGCGTATACAGACATGCCACTGGCACAACTCTCAGAAATGTACTTTGCACTATAGTTGCTCTGTGCTTGTGGAACAAACTGCCACCTGACAAATGTGATTCCCCAACATTTCTGCCTTTAAATCAAGGCTCAAAACCCATATGTACACCCTGGTGTTTCCTCCCCATTAACTATCTTACCTCTGCACTGCTATCTGTGTTTATGTGGATGTATGGGCTTTACGTCTTTTATTTTGGTTATTGTTATTTTACCTTCATTGTTTACCTACTGAATGCACTATGTACATCACTTTGGACAGTGCAAACTGTCATAAATGTGCTTTTATAAATACATTTTACTTACTTACTTACTTATAACTCACCCAGGCCCTTTGGCACAAATCACCCCAATCCCAGAATTTTGGATAATAAGCATGATGCAGCAATTTAGGGCTGACATTGTGCTAACTGTATAGACTCAAAATGTAGCATACCAAAGCACTAACACATGTGTCAAATGTTTTCAAACTTGTCTATAAGTGTTCAGACACAATAATCAAAAAACCTTGATCATGGAAATTTTACTTTTATAGGCAAAACACAGTTTTTTTTTAGCTTAAATGTGCTTATATCGTATTCCTTGTGTCTCCCTACTTTACAGGATGAGTCAAATGGATGACTCTTCTTAAATATGTGGTCACATTTCCAATTTCTTCCACGGTTTTCTAGAAACAAGGGGTGGCACAACTTCCAAAATGCACGACTTAGGCCACGGATTGTGAAATGTACCAAGCACATTAGGAAAAAATATATAACTTTGGATTAAACTGTTTCTATATTTAAACATATCTGTGATGGGATGATATTACTTTTTATCAATAGGCCCACCTAAATAACAATTGGAAACAGGCATGCCATAAATGGCCGGTTTTTTATTGCCTTGTTTCCTGGGACATTGTTAGCATGTAGCGTGTAGCATTCTATCTGACACAGCAAGTTGGCAGGAGCATTGTTGTTCTGTGTTGGTTGCTGTCTGTCTGCTGATTCTACATATTTATGACCCCTGTAGCTCCAGGGGATGGCAGAGGAGAGAGGAGTCAATGGTCTTGCATGTCCTTCTAGACACTAAAAGAGAATAAGATAACATAATGTATCATTTACTAACTGCTGGTTGTGTTTGTCTGTGTGTATGTGTAGAGTTAAGCTCATACAAGAGAAATAGCTCAAATGTATATTGCGTAAGCCCTGTTTGCCTTGCTGTTAAATTAGTAAATACAATTTGTATTTTTTAAAGTAGAGCAGGAGTAGGAAAATCTGATATAACATATAGGCCTTTGAAATGTTCATGTCAGTTGCTTGAACCGACTTTCTAAGAGGCAGTGGCAAACAAATAAAAAAGGGCACCTCCTCTAACACCCCTTTCCACTGAGGCAGTTTGAGGAGCCTACAACCAAGAACCACTTATGTCAGGGGCTGGAGAGGCCACATTATCCTGACCATCCAGACCAACTTAAACCTTGTGGCACCATTTCTAAACAGCGCTACTAGACATAATGGAAACATAATCTGTAATTAATGATCGCAAAGAGCTGCAAAAATACACCGGACGGTGTTTGGTCGTCTATGTAGACTCACAAAGCTTAGCCAGGACCAACACCTAAAATCAGAAGTGTCCTATTCAGGCAGTCCCCTTCTGAGGAAAATAAAGAGGAAGAAGCTCATGCGCTACTAGCTGGTCAGGTTCCCCCTCCGGAATGCTCCTTGTGTGACTTAAGGGCAAATGTGGAAGTACCATTAGCTGACAGGTTGCATGCACTGGTTTGAATAAACATTCAAAAAAAGGGCACCTATGCCTAATGAACCACTGTGCACGCCACTGCTACACAATAAGGAGTAAAGAGTCCAACAGTGGAATGTATAGCATTTTCGACCTGTGCTGGATTGTAGTGATTGTCGGGAAGGGAGAAGAATCTCAATGTTTGTGTATGCATTTAGTGTGAGTACAGTTCTTGTTCTTACAAGTTTGTACGCTATGATGCATTCACAGTATGTATAAAACTTGTCTTACCTCCACCAGATGTGGCGTGGGGTTGAAGCCACACAGGTTACACACTTGGCTGTGACACACCGTACAGCTGTTGTAGTTGGGCGGGTCCGAGCTTCCGATGTTCAGCTCCGTTTTACAAAGAGGACAGTTGACTTTAGGCTTGGCGGGCTCTGGAGCAGGCACCGGAGCCGCTGCGGGAACCTGCTTTTGCTGCGCTTTCTGCAAATGAGCAGGTGTTTGCTGAGGTTGCTGTCCTTGCTGCTGTTGTCCTTGGAGCCCTTTTTGTTGTTGACGCGCGGGCGACTGCTGTTGGGGCATTCCTTGTTGATGGGGCATGGTCTGCTGTTTCTGGGTTGGTGCATGCGACCCACCTATTTGGGGACCTCCCATTTGGCTCTGCCCATAAGGACCCCCCATTTGGCTTGGTTGATGAGGACCCCCCATCTGGCTAGGCCCGTGAGGACCCCCCAGTTGAGTTTGAGTATGAGGGTCCCCCATTTGAGTAGGAGCATTAGGGCCCCCCATTTGGCCCGGCGCATGAGGGCCCCCCATTTGAGTAGGAGCATTAGGGCCCCCCATTTGAGTTGGAGCATTTGGGCCCCCCATACTGAATGGTTTGGCCCCGGAGGCCCCTTGTTGTTGCTGCTGCTTGTTGTCAGCCGATGCATTACTGAACACCACCTTACCACGTGCGGGGCTCGGCTGGGTGGAAGCGGTGGGCAGAGGGTCCACATTAATCAGGGTACTGGCCTGATTGAACAGCGAAGCCCCAAAGCCAAAGAGTTTGGTCAAGCCGTCCTGGGTAGGAGGAGGGGCCTGACTCTGAGGTCTGTGGGTCGGGGACGATCCGGCGCTTCTCGTCTGGTCATGGTGCCGTGCCACAGACTGGTGCATCGGAGAGCCACGACCCAGATCGGGTTGGGAGGGAGCCTTGGTCATGCCGGGGAGGGGCACAGCTCCCGGGTGGGGAATCCGTGGACCCCCGGGCTGGTTGAGACCTCCCGTTGGACCTCCGACAGCTCCGGGAGCTCCAGGACCTCTCTGGGAGTACGGGTCGGACCTCATGCCCTGCTGATAGGGCCCCGTTTGAGTCTGGGGGCCACTGCCAGGGCCTTGGTGTCTCTGCAAACCCGGGGACTGATGAGGCTGAGTTTGTGGCCCCGCCTGGGACGCAGTAGGGTATGACTGTAGCTGAGACTGGGGATACTGCTGTGCCTGGGAGTAAGGCTGGGACTGGGAGTAGGATTGAGTCTGGCCGTAGGGTTGAGTCTGATGTTGACCCTGATGCGGTGGCTGCTTCGGCTGCTGCTGCTGTTGATGATGCTGCTGCTGAGTTGGGTGACCCTGGGTTTGGTGACTCTGGTTTGGATGACCCTGGGATGGGTGACCCTGGTTGGGGTGACCTTGGTTGGGGTGACCCTGGGATGGGTGACCCTGGGATGGGTGACCCTGGTTGGGGTGACCCTGGTTCAGGTGACCCTGGGATGGGTGACCCTGGTTGGGGTGACCCTGGTTCAGGTGACCCTGGGATGGGTGACCCTGGTTGGGGTGACCCTGGTTCAGGTGACCCTGGGATGGGTGACCCTGGTTGGGGTGACCCTGGTTCAGGTGACCCTGGGATGGGTGACCTTGGTTGGGGTGTCCCTGGTTCAGGTGACCCTGGTTTGGATGACCCTGGTTCAGATGACCCTGGTTCTGGTGACCTTTGTTGGGGTGACCCTGGTTCTGGTGACCCTGTGCGAAAGGTTTGGCCTGAGCAGCTGCTGCCGGAGGTGTTGGCTGAGGCGCAGGCTGCTGAGGTTGGACGATGGGTTTGGCTTGGTGAGACGGAGAGTGAATCTGCTGTTGGCTCTTGGAGCGAGGCGTGGTCATATCAATGCCAAGGGCTCTCTGCATCTGGCAGTTCAGACATAGCCACTCCTGGACCTGCAGACAAGAAAACACAAAGATTTGTTTTAAAGCCTCTTTAAAGCCTTAGATTTTTTTTCATTGGACGCATATTTCTATTTAGTTCATCTATGTGTAAATACCACATTCTGTGTCAGCTTGTTCCAACTCTTCATCAAAGCTATACATGTATATCAGATGAAAGATTTAAAGGTGGAGTCAGGGATACAGTACAGAGAGGTTGTTCATTAGGAGATAGCTTTTTTTGACAAAGCTTTCTCCTGAATCCCTGACACCATCATTAAGCCTCAAACTGTGTTTCCATTGTACCAATCCGTCGAATGGAAAAATTTAAATATTTGTGTATCATCTTAAACACTCTTCCCAAAGTAAGCTGTGGGATCTCCACTGAAATTTAAAATAATATTCTGTGGGTTTGAACAATACTTGACAGGTCAGTGAGTTTGAAAAGGTTATGATGTTTTCAGTTTTCTTTAGTAGGACTGAAACCAGCAAAAAGAAAGCAAATGCAAAGAAAGAATAAGAAGAGAATACATGCATTTCTGTATCGATAGAGGACGATATAGATATAAAACACCACTATGATTCATCACTTTCCCCTTTCAAATCTGATTACTATAATAGCATTGTTTATAGGTAGGATGCAAGTGTCTTCTCATTTAGACTACATGGACACTATTGTCATTCAGCCAACTTCAAAGCTGCATATGAGATTGCATTTCTATGGCTACGCATAATAATACGGTCCATCTTTCTTAATGTGGAAAACAGAAGTGCAGAGAGAATAGTTTGCAATCAACTAGAAATAGAGGGGGGAGAGAAAGAGAGGTAAATCAACCACAAATTGACTGCAGTGCTGAGTGATTGCTCAGCCCAAACCGCAACCTGAGTGAAAAGCATCACATTTTTCACAGACCCATACAAATACAGTACATTCAAAAAGGGTACACGGGTACACACACATACACACACATACACACACACACCGACATCATGTGTAGACACATGTGAAACACACACAGACCAATGAAATGAATACAACACACTCAGCATCTAAAGATGAAAGAAAAAAACATCACCCCTTCTTCCAAATGAGAGCTGATTCTCCCTTATGTCCGGACCATTGGCTCGTCTCTCTAATTACTCCCGACTGCAAAGAAACCCACACATAGCTCCTCCCCTGAACTGTGTCAACCTGCTCCCATCCTATCTGTCCTATACTGTCAAAGCTTTGCATTTAGCACAGCGACTCAGCTGCCATACATACTGCTATTTTAGCTCCTCTGTCACCAAGGGCTAGTAAATCTCTGCACGTTCCGAGCGTTTTTCTCCCATCCCCTTTCCTTCCCAGAATGCAATGCGGGGGGAGAAAACGTACTGTATCACTCCACCCGCCGTCCAATGAACCCCCGTGATTTTTTCTTTTTTTTTGCGAGGTGCTACAGTACAAGGTGGCTCCATCAGTTTGAAGGAAGAGGAAAAAAATGCCTGCATTAGTCACATACTCTAACTAAGCACTTCTTTCCTCTGTTCCACTGCCTGCTTTGCTGTCTGGGATTTTCGAGCTTGACAGCTTCACTGATCCCATGTTTTGTTCACTCAGCAGCAAGAGCCACTGCTACAGCCTGATATCCTCCATTCCTCCTTAACACATTCTCTTTGTAGTTCTCTTTCCTCATAACCCTCCCTGCCTCTTCTCCCTGTTTTTTTTCCTCGTCTCCACACGCCATCGCTTTTTTCACATACACCATCAGCTTTTTCTTGTTTCTTGTTTTCACCTAATTTTTATGTTCTCTCTCTCTCTCACCCACCCATTCTCTCTCACATACAAACACTCTCTCTCTCTCTTTTTCTCACTGATATATGCGTAGACTTTCAGGGGGATGCAGGCGCTATGATTTCATACACCCCTAGTTTTGGCCATACTAAACCTATCCGACCTCCCGCAAGGTGTCATTCTTTAATAGATTTATTGTTGACACACTTCCTAAAAAACACCCCCAAAACACAAGTTATATGTATCAATTATCTATATTTGAAAGCAATACAGAATGCATGAGAGCCTTAATGTATTATATTCCATAATATAGGCTATGTGTCACCGGGTACCTGATTGTTGCTATGTTTACTTGACCGAAATAACGATATTTCCACCATTGGTGCAGAAAAGTCAGCATTATGCAGGTTTCGTTCTTTGGATAGCAGAAGGAGAATTTAAAGTGTAACATTGCTGTGGCTGAGGCTCCTCCCTCATTGTGCTGCCATAATTACATCTGATGAAGATGGCAAGGGAGAGATGAGGAGAAGTAGATAGGGAGAAAGAGAAGGGCGGTTGGGGTGGGGTGGGTTTTAATGAGAGCCCGTCTATCCCTCTGCTTTATAAGTCACATCCCAGGAGACACTTGAAGGAATACGGAGGGATGGAGTGAGGGATGCAGATGGAGTGGGAGGGGAGAGGAGTCAGCAGTTTCCTTTTTAATCCGGGCAGCTCTTCAGCTCTCATCATGTCAAACCTAATCAACAGCACACAGCGGCACAGAATATGTACTTATGCTTCTCTGTGGCTAGAACCAGTCAAGCCTTAGCACATCTGGGTCCTATTGCTAACAGGTGTGGAAGAATCACGTTGCTAACGGTTAGCTCAAACCTCCAGGTCAACAATTTATAGGGATGGGCATGAGTTATATAATCCACGAGTAGTCTTTGTATATTTTTTTCTGTACAATCAGGTGATATAACACGTCGACACCCAAAGAGCTAACACCACAAAGCCAAAGTTGGATTGAGAGTTATTTGGTTATCTATCACTTAACCTCCCACTGAAATGAAAAGAGTATTTTTCCAAGAGTGAGTTGGCAGGGGAGCAGCATGTAGCACTTGAAAATGTAACACCTCTTGTTCAATGTAATAACTAACTCAGGGAAAAAAAAGTGCTACAAGTGAGTGGGTGGGGATGAAAGACAGCTCGAGTGCGAGGGCTAAGAGAGCCCAAACTAAAGTCAAAAGCTCGCTCTCTCAGTAAGCCCATATGATTTTTACCTCAAAATGTGTCTTTTACTGTTTGTGTCAACACCTCTTTATCACGGTAGAACAGTAAAACAACTGGTGTAACTTTTAAGTCATCTTTTTAATGATCAAATTGTCATTGTTTTATGTGCACCTGTACTATCAAATATTTCAGGATAGAGGCTACCTTTCGCTTTTAGATTTGACTTTTTATATCGCACTAGATACGGCAATGATATGCTGTTTTGTTTTTCAATAGGTTCGGTTCTCTTTCACACCTATCGTTTCATCTGGCCTGAAGCGAACCAAAATGCAGCATCATAAGCCACGTGAGAAGCTAAATTTAACTCATTGGTCAGATGTGCCTGGGAGGCAATAACATAGTTTCTGAACTGCTTTACAATTGGTCAGAATTTCCATTTGGGAAAATTGAAAGGATATAACAGGAAGTATATCATCTTCCTCATCCCATAAACTTAAAGCTGGCTGTAGCTGGCTGTGGGAGCTTGTTTAGTACACTACTTAGTAAAATACTTCATAATAATTCAGTCCGCTTACGTTATCTCTACAAATGAACAGCACCAGAGTTATTTTGGAAGCTTACCAAGACCAACCCTTCAACAAGTTCTGGGTACGCTTGTTTCGTCCGCTTCTGTGCGAACCCGAGTGGGATTGCTGTTTTCTAACCTGCGCATACAAACCACAGCAAATGTGGAAACAAACCCGAGTTTATTTCCATCGAACCAAACACAGCAGGTGTAAAAGTTCCCTGAGAAGCCTTTCACAGTGCAGCTTGTATAGGCCTTATGTACCTTAAAGCATTACCTATAATAACTCTGAAGTTATAGCCCATTTATTACTTTCTCTGTATGGTTCACAAATTGGCCAATTTGCATATGGTATGTCAGCCTGCATGGGCAATTTTCAGGGTCTGTGGAAGTTATTATGAGAGGAATGGCTGCAGATTTTCATTTCTGAAATGAGGAAAATGAGCCCTGACAATCTCCAACCATGCTGACTCTACAGAGAGGCTAAACCACTGCCCCATTTACTGGAAGAAGGTAAAAAAAGGTTGGTCATTTTCCTGAAGCTATAGCTTTAAGCTGATGTGTCACATCTATGGTTATGGTATGAACCATCACATAACCTTCAATTCTCTGAGTTTGTAGAATCGTTTACAATAGTATGAATACACGTAGAAGTACAAATTGACTCCCGTGCTGGGTGTATGAGCAGTTTTGAATGAATGCAGTGTTACATCAAATGTCCTGACCCGTTTGGCTAGAGTGGATAATACAACAATTCAATTAAAATCAAACTTACTACGGACCATCAGCTGTGTCCTGAATGAAGTCATTATCAAACTTTACCCCACACACGCAATACATGTTGGAAATAATTGGAATATGATGGCCAGTCCAAGCCCGTATCATGCAGCTCTACTTCGGGGTATAGTCTAAAAGTGAGTGAAAGTGGCACCACGCACAGTTCACAGTGCCTCTAATCTAATCTGTCGTTAATTAGCCTGGAGACACTGCAAGAGGAGCGCAGAGCAACTGTGAAGACCAGGATCAATTCAAAGAGCTAAAGCCTCCATCTCCTTAACGCCTGCTGAGCTTTCTGCTGCCCCTCCGCTGCCAATTAAGAAAACAGCTAATAGGTCAACTGAGCAACCATTGCTACATTTGCGACTGTAGGTATATACTGGCTTTATACAAATAATCAATATTTAAAAAATCAATATTGAGGAGGAAATACATAATAGAAAATCTATGGTAAGTCACTCTCTGTCAGGGTCAGGTACTGTTGGATAATACCTAGAAAAACAGTTTGTACAACCTCATCTTTAAACTCACTCCTACTTGATTTGACTGGTGGCTTTATCTCACTCGCACACACTCACTGTCTCTCCCTGTAAACCCTACACACACACACACACACACACACACACACACACACTCTCTCTCTCTCTAACCTTTGATAAGAAGCCACCATCTTGTCATTAGGAAAGAGAAAAAAAGGAAGTCTGACACTTCAAGCCTCGATGGCAGGATGAGCTACAGTATTTCCTGTGGTTGTTGCAAGCAAAATGCGACATGGATACAAAACCATTCAATCTCCAAAAAACACACACACATATACAGTACACAGTACACAGTACACACACACACACACACACACACACACACACACACACACACACACACACACACACACACACACACACACACACACACACACACACACACACACACACACACACACACGCACACGCACACGCACGCACACAATTACATGGTGACCAGCTGTCAACATGAATTATTTACAGCACTAAACTCCTAACAGCCCGAGTTTTGAAACTTTGTTTGAGAGAAAAAAATTGAGGTGCTCGTTTGCAGCACCAACGAACGGCAGACATTTCACCTTTGCTTTTCAGTCAACAATGAAAAGAAAACTTCTAACTACATCCAAAAAACATGTAGGTATATGCAATTAATACCCCGATTACTACAAAGCTGGTTTGGGTAGCATGTATGCAGTGCTCCTCTACCATTCTCCTGCATGAACATAAATTGTCTGGAAAGTATCCAGTCACCATCTTGTTCCACTGGCAACTCTACTAGGCCATTTGGAAGATTAAACCCTTAATCAAGGGCACACCAACAGACTTAAAGGTGGAGTCAGCAATTCTGGAGAAAGTGTGCTTGCTTCATCACTTTTTGTCAAAAAATCTGTGCAATCATTCTCCAGAATCGCAGACTCCCCCTTAAATACATCTGGGAATGTCCCGGTGTAAAGGTTGCAAGTGACAACACAAAGACACCACAAAGAAGTTAGGAACATGACAAATATGCACTGCTGAGTTCATTATTTTCTAAATTAGAACATATACATTTTAGATGTCAGTCTAACTAGTGAGAGTTAACTAGTAATGTAACCGAGGCAGAGGAACTGTTGTTAAAGTTCCCTGCAGTTTATCATGTATCCTTATGAATGGATGTCATGCCAATATGCCCATTAATCCCTTTACGTTCTTATTGGACAATTCTAAAGCTCACAATTCAAGTTCAGTTCAGTGAGTAATATACCATTGATGTAGAGACCAGGACAGTGGTGTGCGGATTGTCTGATTTCCATATGGAAGACCAGATGTTGCATCCCTAATCCCTAACCCTAACCCAGTGACCTGCAATGAATGTTTTGATTGCACGATTGAACTCACTACGGAGGTAACACTGGGAGGTCTATTAGAGAAAATGCAAGCACATCATTGTTGCAGGTGCCTCTATTACGTCAATGTGAGCTTGACATTAACTGGTGCTATAATTGGCTCAGACTATAGAGGCTGGAAATGTCACATATAATGTAAAGTAAATGAAGCCCACCGCAGGCAGTAACATTGCTTGTGGTTTGGTGTTGTGGTCTGAACTGAACACACACACACACACACACACACACACACACACACATAAACACATGTACTGTATGCACACACACACACACACACACACACACACACACACACACACACACACACACACACACACACACACACACACACACACACACACACACACACACACACACACACACACACACACACACACACACACACACACACACACACACACACACACACACACACACAGGGACATGTACACAGCTCTTAATATACCTGCCTATCAATATACCGTCTAGCCTTTCAGGGTAAAGTGAATGAGCGAAGGCAGGACAGAAAGAGGGCAAATACGCGATAGTCTGATGAGTATATGTAGAGATGAAGGGTAAGGATAAGGATAAGCAGATGCTTTTTAGGTTGCTTGGAGTTTATGGGGCAATGTGTTTACCTGGTGCTCTATGAAATGTAACATTAGTGGGTCTGCAGCGGGGGCACACACAGGATAACTGGATGTTTAACATTTATCTAGACTTTGAGTCATTGAGTGGAGGCTGTTATTCGGTAGGTGAATAGTTTGTCTGTCCGCTCACTGTCATGGCGGCAGCACACTAATGTACTGATCAATTTTAACAACCAGAGAGAGGACGTTCCAGTAAGTGTTCCCATGATGAGCCACTGAGAGTCAAGAGCTAATTATGGAAACACTCCAACACACACGCACACACACGCACACACACACACACACACACACACACACACACACACACACACACACACACACACACACACACACACACACACACACACACACACACACACACACACACGTTTATCTCTTCTGTGGACACTCATTGACATAATGCATTATAATGCATTATAATGCATTATGCCCCTAACCATAAACTTGACCACCACAATTACATCATGCCTAATTGCCTACTAAGCAAACCCAAATCAAGTGTCAACCCTATGAGAGCCCTTTGAAGAAGTGAAGGTGAGCCAAAATGTCTTGCTTTCCAAAGATATTTTCACTCTAATGACCAAAAACTGGTCCTCAGAAGGATAGAGTTACAAGAGCACACACACACACACACACACCACACACACACACCACACACCAAAGAACAAGATGTACTAAACTGAATAAAAGCACACATTGCATTTGAACAAATAATTATAATATCTAGGCCATTTTCAAAGAAGACATTTTGACAGTCAGGAAAGCACAGGTATAAATAATATAATATTTAACAATGGCTTCAGTTTACGTGTCCTGCTGTGCATGCTGGCTCTCTATCACACTGCTGTCACTCACCGGGAAGTCCCGATAGAACAGAACCACTTGTGCTTTTCCTAGTGAGATGAGACAAACTGCATTTGCTATGTGTGTGAGTGTGTGTGTGTGAGTGTGTGTGTGTGTGTGTGTGTGTGTGTGTCTGTGTGTCTGTGGGTTCTTATTGCAAAAATAGTTTTACATACCCAGCAGGTAAAGTCACCACAACACAGGGTGTAGTGATCGCATTATACATTTCACTTGTAAAGTTTTATGTTGCCATCAAAAGGGGTGTAAACCAACCGCTAAGCATGGATAAAAAGATTGATGGCATCAAAACTGAAACACTATGGAGTTTTAAAGGGAGGGTTACATGTTGACAGAATTAGCACACTTTGACTGATTAGATGCTCAAGATATTAATGATACAGTCATCAACTTAAAAGCAAGCCGGAGCATTTTGACATTGATTAATTGATACATTGCCATTGTCGTCACATGTAATCATATATTTACTTTATATTAACAATTTAAACTAAGATGACAGTTTCACTTAAGCGTTCTGTTTTTTAAATGAAGCAGGCTCTTGATTACCTGGGCTATGGACTCTGCGTCTGTCTGCCACATTTAAAGGTGCGCTATGTAACTTTGGGTGTGTCAAAGAAGTGAACATTTTCTAAGGTATATTCTCATAACTTAATGAACAAACTTTCCTCCAGGAATATTGTATCCCCGGAACACTGTTTGAAGTTATGTAGCTTCCTGAAATGTTTCTGTTTCACTTTAGTTGTTTACAGCAGCAGGGCCCACCACAGTTTGATTAATGATGATAGACTTATTTGATACAAAGAATAACATGTATAGTTAATATTTTTGTATACTTACTGCTAGCTCTGCAAATGTAAACAATTCTCCCTCCCCTGAAACTGCATGGTGCACCTTTAACGAATGAGACATTATGGGACATTTTGTCTGCGAGTAGAAAGCTGAACCATACATTCAAATTCTCTTTTGTTCACAGCACAAAAGAAACAGCATTCAGCCATCTTTTTATCTTATCACAATTCACTCATCTTCTTTATCTGTTGAAAGGACTAAAGGTTGGATTTATATGGGTGTGTCAGCAGTAGGGATGTAACCATATGAAATTTTGAGTATGATACGATACGATACGATATTGCGATTGATATCACGATATCACGGTACGATATTAAGCGCGGAATTCATTTTTACCCACTCAAATGAAATGTTGTACCGCTGATTTAAATAAAACATAAACACAAGAATAATTCAAATTGTTTATATCTTATTATGAAGAAGAGATTTCTGTGAGATTTAAACAACTTATCACCAAAACAAAGACACTGCTTCTCTACTGCTGTTTTTAAAGAAGCTTTACACCTATATTTTTCAAACCGAAATAGGAATTTTAAATCTAAACTTAGTTTAGTCACTTGTCTGTAACTGTAAAAATATGTATAAAATAAAAACGATTAAAATAGTTTGATCATTTCCCCATTTATTTATGTTTTATTTGATTATCAACTCTATTTTTACAAGCCATGTGTTTACCTTAATAGGCCTACATTATGACAGGCACAATGAACTCTGTAAAATAAAAATATATGATTTTTATTTGTTATTAACTTAAATTGCAGTCTCAAAATCAATCTTTATGCAGTGCACTCTTCTCCCCCTCCCTTCCTCACACTTTCGCACCTTTTTTTTTTTTTACGATCTCATTTCCTCACGTTCACCTGGATTCATAATGCTATAATTGACCCGCGAGCAACTTTCTCTTCAGTCTGGTAAGCTACTATGCAGATCTTTTTCTCTATCTCTCCCTTTTCTCTTTCTCTCTCCTCTTCTTTGCTGCTGCGCGACTCAATGTTGTGAAGCTGCACGCGCTGCTCTGCGTAGTGTAAACAACGGCCCACGTGAGACGTGACTGTTCAGTTTAAAGTTAGAAGTTTCAGTGATAAGATGTTGTGTCAATGTGTTATTGTTTGGTTTCCAATGTTGATGTGGCCCATACAGTGTTAGATTGAGTGCTACGTTGCTCACGAGACTCAGTCTACAAAATGACCGAGCGCATTTACCATGCAAGCTCGCCTGTAATACCGTGACACGGTACTACAAGAAAAAACTTACGGTTGACATTCGTGGCCTTTTCGTTTCGCGAACGACCGTTTTGCGGTATACCGTTATCCCTACAGTAGTCAGCAGTTACTGAGCCTCCGGAAGTAAGTGTATAAAAAAGTGAAAAAAGAGTTAATATGCAGAGGTTAGATTAAACTGCCATAACCCCGCTCTACATTTATGCTTTTCTCTTGAACAGGGAGACGAGTCTGAACCTTGAAATGTAACTTCTAAAGACTCAGAGAAAGAGTCCTCCTTCATTCAAGACCTAATACCACTGCGGCTGACAGTTCATTCTCTGCTTTGTCCTGATGAATGGACTACACACGCGCAGACGCGTGTGCACACACACACACACACACACACACCCACGCACACACCCACAAAAAGTTCTATCTCAGTATGATCACCATCAGCATGTGCCTGGCCAAGAGAAACATAAAACACGTTCACCTATCACTTCGGAGGCTGTGCAGCCACCAACACACTGTGGTATACACACACACACACACACACACACACACACACACACACACACACACACACACACACACACACACACACACACACACACACACACACACAGCACCTCCATTCATCCTTTGCGTCCCTTCACTGAATAACCCCGACTGGTCGATGGTATTGAACACCATCTCACTGTAATGCATGTTTCTTAATTAAAATCTGCCTCAGCACTTTCAGCCCAATCCAGGGGGTTTATGGCCTCATTGTGAGGAAGTGTGCATGTGTAGATGGGCACCTTCATGCATAGATAGATAGATATATAGATAGATAGATAGATAGATAGATAGATAGATAGATAGATAGATAGATAGATAGATAGATAGATAGATAGATAGACTGCGTTTGTGCGTGTGTGCAATCCACCCGTGATTAAAAGCTTGGGTTTAAATCTTGTGCTTTTTGATCAATAATAGATTTGGGTCCCATTGACAAACAATGCCATGAGGGAGTGCAATAGATTAGTGGATGGATGGATGGATGGATGGATGGATGGATGGAAGTCATATAGCTTTTGGAAAATGGAAATGAGAATTAAAGAAAAAAAAAAAGAAATGAGAATTAGATTGATCGAAGAAAGACATTGAATCGGTGTAAGAGAATGGAGGAAGTAAACAGAGAGAAAAGGAACAAGGAAGAAAGGGAGCTAGCAAAAGGGAAGAGGATATAGGTTGGAAGAAGTGCAGGAGAGAGAGAAATAAGACTGGATCAGGGTGGATGATAGGCTTGTCCTACCAGACCATTGTACTTCATTTCATTTGTACAGAAGGTCTGGTATCGCTCAATTGACAAACGTTACCTCTCTTTAAGGCGGATGTCTGTTGACGTTTAAAACTATTGGATCTGCCCAATGACACTCTGGATCTGCCCAGCAATCGGAAACTGTTTGGTCGTGACGTAGGTCATTCGCCGGCTTCTGACTACAACTGAAACTGGCGCACAACCTCAACGTCATTTTTCTCAGCCACTCCCTCTGTTCGCTGATTGGACCGGTAAAAATACCGTAGAAAACCCGCAAATATACTGCTGACCCAGACTGTTACTGAGGGGAAATGAAAATTGAGCGGAAGTAGGTAGGCGGATGATGGAAACGTAATTCAACGAGATGCTGAGTAAAGTTGTGTTTCGTGTTTGTTTGCACTGCAGTACATACAGAAAGGATCAAATCACTTCATGTGAATATTTATGTGTCAATGTGTTTACTTGACTAACGCGCACACACACACACACACACACACACACACACACACACACACACACACACACACACACACACACACACACACACACACACACACACACACACACACACACACACACACACACACACACACACACACACACACACACATCCTCATTTCTTCTGGATGCATAATGAACCACAGCACTTCACATCAATGCTCAAGAGAAACTGTTTTCTCTTGGATGTTAAGATAGACGGATATAGCAGCAGATACATTTCTTAAATTCATGAAAAAGTACTATTTTTACCAAAAGACACTTAACTCAAGGTCCATTTACTGTGTTTTGCAGAAGCATACACATATGTATTTTAAATTCCCATTTATGCTTCAAAACAACAGAATAAATAATAGTAATAATATTAAAACTGTATATATTATGTCATATACTTATTTTCTTTTTTTAAAGATATTTTTTGGGCATTTTTATGCTTTATTTGATAGTGCAGAGAGACAGAGGTGAAATGGGGCAGAGAGGGGAGTGACATGCAGAGAACGACCACGGGCGGGAATCGAACCCGGGTCCGCTGCTGGGCCCGGCCCGGGGGGGGGACGCCCTACCAACTGATCTAAGGGCGCCCCTATGTCATATACTTCTGTACTAATTTTCAGATTCAAAATTGTAATTTGGTTTTCTACAAGAAACTGTTTTCAGGGTGTAGCGTCCAAGCAGAGTTTTTCAGAAAGGTGGACATGGAGAAAAAGAGGGAGGGTTGTTGTATCTGATACTATGGGAGTCTCTAGTCACACGTCGCATATTAATGTTGAAAAAACCATGCAAACGTGTATTTGCATAGTTTAAACCTTGACGTTCCAAAAAGCTAAAACATAAGAACGTAAAACATTTTTTTTAAAAGGTGTTGAGGTGTGTCCTACATAATTTTTTGTCAACATTTAATAAATGTATGAGCTTATCACTCTGGACATTTTTTTGTAAATCTTGTGCCTGCTGCTGGTACATTTACCCACACACTGACAACCAGATCAAAGGATGAGTCTGACTCAAAATGGGAAGAGCCATGTTTCATTTAGAATGTACAGGAAAGCTGCCCAATGTGACAGAAAAACACAGCTGTGTCCTCTTCACTAAAATGCAAAAAAACCTTTTGACAGAGCAGGAACGAAGGAACGAGAGGAAAGCATGAGGAGCTGGGGGAAGACCAAAGTGAACCCAAATTATTTATTAAAGTGAGCTCTGCCAGTTGAAGGGGTTTGAAACTAATATTAGATTTTGATGTCTCTATCTGGAGGGTTATCAGCCGACTACATACAGTTAGCATTGGGTGAGGGAGAAGCAATCGTTCAGAAAAGCAACAGCATTTGTCATAAGCACTGGTGTAAGATGTCCCATCTCCTGCCAATATCCGGTGTTAGTTTTTTTTACTTATGGCATCATGGACACATAAATCAGACAAGAAAAAAGCTTAACCATGTTAACTATGAAATGTTTGATTCGTATGAACATTTGAAATGCACTGATAAATAAGCATTTTTGTTGTTTTATCCGTCCCTAACATCCAATATCCAAAAGCTATGCAGTTACAACTTGAAGGCCCGATTAAGACAGAGGAGGTGCACTGTAGTAGGCCATTTTCACATTAGGAACAACGGCAAGAAATGCCTTCATTATGCTCAGTTGCTAACTGTGTAATTACGTTCTTAGAGCAATCCCCCTCCCTGTTTTGGTACGGTTTAGGTACAGTTGTGTTCACACTTCATTTGTTCCGTGCTCTGACGCATTCCCCATACCTTTTCAGGTGTTCCCATGGCACGGAACGGCAACCTGTTCCCGGGCACGGTAGGCAATTATCAGCCAAAACAAACAATACCGACTTTGCGGGCAATCGTGCTGGGAACGGTCCCAGGTCCTTAGCTTAAAATAACCCTTAGAGGAAACCAGAGTTGCATTGTAGTCATTGGGATGCATCTCAGTCAGAACAGCATTTTAAGAAAGACAGAAGACAAAGGTATTTTTGGCAGTGACACACTTTGCTTTTTTAGACTCTTCTCACAGGGGGAAGAGTAACCCTTAGGGGAGTTCACCTATAGGATTGTACATTTAAATGTTCTGCTTCGATTACATTCCTTTTGATGACTTTGACAGCCATGAGGCAGACACCATACTGGACCAACCGAGGTAGAGAAAGAGATGGATCTAGAGACATATGTCTATCTATCTATCCACCCAGGAAGCCAGACAGACAGACAGACTTGTTTGCAGAGCCATAAGAGTGTGAATGACTAGTGTCATCTCCACCTCAGTCTTATCATGCAGAGACAGCACAGTCAGCCTTTGAAAGAAAAAAGAAAACTCCTAAGGCTAGTCTCTCCCTCTCTCCCCTTATCCTTTTATCACCAAGATATTATATTTTCAGTATGTGCTTGTGTGCAATAGCAGTGGACATCAGCGGGCGAGCACAGTCCAAAGTGTGTGGACTTGCACGGATATGTGCGTGACACCTTGAGTGACACAGGAACGGAGCAGAAGTGTCTGAATACTGCAGCAGTGTGTCCTCAAACAACTTCTCTCAGCTGACAGGTGGGCGGCTTGACTGATAGGACAAGACGGGCCATCACAGCAAATAGGACAGCATCAGTCGTTTTCAGCAAATCTCCTCCTCCTTCCAAAAACTGCTTCTCTGTTTGTGTTAAAGGCACAATGCCCTCGAGCATATAGTTCCATAGAACATTTGAGTCAAAACATTAACACAGCATTAGCACAGCAGATTGGTTGTTTTCCATTTTTCGAGAGACAAAATGCAATGTCGAATGATTCAGGGGATGGACATTCACTGTAAATATTGCTTTTGAAATGTGTATTGAAATTAAGAAAATGAGGTTACGTTACTTTGCAAAGCCACCAGTGTAGTTAACGACCAAAGACAAACATGCACTTTGTCACGGGAAGCCGAAAGTGCGACTTAATGTTTAGAAAACTGCATCATGAACACGCCAGATGCTATCCACTGATGAACGCCATTTTTCACATCATTTATGTCTCAAACAATGAGCAATTTTTTTATGCCAATTATAAAAAGGAATAATTTAAGATTCATTGAGCATATACTTGTTGCATAAATACTGACTTAATGGATGGTCACATCTATTGCTTTTCTATATTATTTTTTTCTTATGTTAGTCCTTCTCTGTTCTCTAGACACTGTCTGTATGTCTGTCTGTCTGTCTGTCTGTCTGTCTATCTGCAGGCATCTGTGAGTGCCAGCAAAAGGCATTAATCATTTAGAGCCACTCATTATAAATTCCTGTGCTTGAACTCCTAGGCTTGCAGCTGCACTAATGTTGTGTGTGTGTGTGTGTGTGTGTGTGTGTGTGTGTGTGTGTGTGCCTGCATGCATGTCTGTACACAATTAAAGTACGTACGTGTCTGGACGCTTGCATGTTTATTTTTCTTAGCGTGTGTTAATGCAGATTTGTAGAATATATGTGTGTACTTGTAAGTGTGTGTGTGTGTGTGTGTGTGTGTGTGTGTGTGTGTGTGTGTGTGTGCTTGTGTGTGTGCTGCTTGCCCGGAGGCCTTCTCTATCTCTCCAGTTCTCGCCTGGCTGGAGCCTCTGTGCTGCTCTGTGCTCATGGTTAATGCATGTGGAGAGAGAATCCTCATCCTTTCACTTGTTCTGCCCCCTTGCGTCCCCAAAAATAGACCCCCATCTCACCATACATGAGGACAGGTAGCTCCCATCCCTACCCCCATTTCTGGTGCACATCTCAGAAGACCAGTTTGAAAAGCATAGAGAGGGAAAGGGATGGGAAGTAAGTGGGGGTGGAGAAAAACGGAAGACGGGGTGATAAGGTGACATGAGGGGATATTTTCTAAAGGTAATGCTAGGAGAGGGTGTAAAAGAGGTACAACAGAGGGGGGATAAACCTTATTTTCTCACTCATCTATCTACAACAAATACACAAAAGGTCCACTGAGGGATCAGCTGCATTAGTGACTCCTACTGGCTAGATGGGGCAACATACACACACACACACACACACACACACACACACACACACACACACACACACACACACACACACACACACACACACACACACACACACACACACACACACACACACACACACAAATACACACACACACCTTGTGCCAGATTTTTTGTTACTGTAGACGCGTGTTTGTTTCTGTGTTTGCACGTACAGTATACGTGTCCCCCGGTTGCCGCGACAACACTGCTCCCTTCACACTCACTCGAGGCAGATTTCTCCTCCTCGATGATCCAACTCACACCTTCACACATGGACACACACACACACATTCAGCCAAACCCACCGTCTCAGCAATGCATGCACACTCACACACACACACACACACACACACACACACACACACACACACACACACACACACACACACACACACACACACACACACACAAGAGTGACCTGTGTGACCTGGTTTCCATGGCGATGGCTGTGTTTTGCTTGTCAAGGTGTGAAAAAGACTATTACGGGCCAAGGAGTGAGACAAGTACAGGGAAATGATGAAGGTGTCAGGAGGAGTGAAAGGAAAGGGAAAAAATAAGACGACACTGGATGGAAGAAAAAAACAACAGTGAGAGCTCAATGAATGTCAAGTCCAGCGGCCATTTTGAAAAAAAAGAAGAAAGTGGTTCTCTGAGCGACTTAATTGGAAAGAACAGGGCTGTAACAGAGAATGGGTCAAAGGGGTTATTCCCACTGGGGGCCACTCATAGAACTCAAGTATGACAAAGATGAATGAATGGAATATTAAATATTGTACATTCCCTATTCTAAAGATGAGCGGTAGTACTGTTTTATGCTGAGCACACGGTGTGATGTGTGTTTATTTATTTGTTTTTTTTAAGATGATTTTTTGGCACTTTCAAGCTTTATTAGATAGTACAGAGTTGAAATGGGGAGAGAGGGGGGGATGACCAGCAGTAAAGGTCCATCAGTCGAATTCGAACCCGCGACCACTGCAACGAAGGCCGGAGCCAATATGATACGCGCTCTATCCACTACGCCACCGGTGCGCCCGGTGTGATGTGTTTTATGCGTTTTATGTAATGTAAATCTGTGTGGTATTACTTCAATGACAACTGTAAATTAGAGGAAAAACAACTTTGGGGTGTTGCCAAACATGTTTGTTTTGTTGGAAAGGCAATTAACCAAATTAATCAATTTGAACAAACCAAAGCCTTTTATTTAGTCATTGTCTTTGGCTACAGAACAATGACACATTGTACCTAGGGGGCAAAACCCCCTAGGTACAATGGAGCGTTGTAAAAGGTTGTTCACCAGAAATGATATCCAGGACCTTCAAGGATCCCAACCTGGTCAACTAGCTGCTGGAAAGCTACAGGGGGCCGACATAGAGCATATCAGAACCACTGTTTAAGCGAATGGGGGTGGGCTAATAGGGAATTTTTTTAATTTATAGATATCATTATGAAACTTTGCAAGTTGATTACTGACATTAAAACAACAACTTTGTGTATTACAGTATTTTCCAAAAAGTTTGAATAAATATGACAAATCATCAATATCTTACTAATGATGCGTAAATTTGCATATCTGCAAAGCCCCAAAATCTAGATGTTGGACAAAAGCAAAGTCAATTTGTTTATAAATTTTGAAAACAAAACAAGTGTCCAACTGCCTGAAGCTTTTCCTAATCACAGTTCGAATTTGATCAATAACCCATAGAAAATGCATTTTTTACACTGTTTTTTCCAAGGGAATTCAGTTGTTTTTTTTTGCACGTGAGTTGCCCCCTCCAAAAACATAAAGACAGTGAAATAACATGGGGGGAAGGGAGATAGTCTAAATGGCGGTCCGTTTCCTAAAATACCAGCTGGGGACTCCAAAAGGACACATTTGGTCCATGGCACATAAAATGTAACTGTGTAAAAAATGTATTTTCAATGGGTTATTGATCAAATTTGAACTGTGATTAGGAAAGGCTTCAGGCAGTTGGACACTTGTTTTGTTTTCAAAATTTGAAAACAAATTGACTTTGTTTTCTTCCAACATCTAGATTTTGGGGCTTTGCAGATATGCAAATTTTCGCATCATTAGTAAGATATTGATGATTTTTCATACTTATTTAAACATTTTGGAAAATACTGTAATACAAAAAGTGTTTGTTTCAATGTCAGTAATCAACTGGCAAAGTTTCATAATGATATTTATAATTTCAAAAAAATTCCCTATTAGCCCATCCCCATTCACCCCCATTCGCTTAAACAGTGGTTCTGATATGCTCTATGTCGGCCCGCTGTAGCTTTCCAGCAGCTTGTTGACCAGGTTGTCCACCCAGGTTGTGATCGTGGAAGGTCCTAGATGTCATTTTTGGTGAACAAACTTTTACAACGCTCCATGTCCATAAAATCACTTTGCCCCCTGGGTATTGGTGTAGTGAGGAAGAATACTCTCCTTTAATGTAATGCGACTACACCATTCACATGTTAGAATATGTGTCAATTCCCACATATGGGGAATCACATACAGCATTATGCAAATTGCTCCTCTCAACTAGATTTGTTTAAAAGTATAATGCGCCTTTGTTTGTGTGTGTGTGTGTGTGTGTGTGTGTGTGTGTGTGTGTGTGTGTGTGTGTGTGTGTGTGTGTGTGTGTGTGTGTGTGTGTGTGTGTGTGTGTGTGTGTGTGTGTGTGTGTGTGTGTGGGGGTGTTCATTAGTAAACTAAAGTGTAGCAGCATAAGCCACGTGACATTGTTCTTTTCACTCATTGCTCAGATGTGTCTGGGCAGGGACAATAAGTTCCTGAACTGCTCTGCAAACCTACTTTAATGCAACTAAACCTCCCTTTAAACTGCATGTTGTTCAGGCATTCTACCATGTGCTAAGACCTTACGCATGTTATAATATGCGTCAATGACCACAGATGGGGAATTACACAAAGCATGCGCACATTACTCCTCTCAACTAGATTAGTTCAAAAGTATACAGTGTATGCCTGTATGCCGAAATGTGTGTGTGTGTGGCAGATGTTTATGCCAATGCCGCGGCTTCTGATTGGCCACTCGCTCAGGGACAGCCATGCATGACAGACTGCCCCCTCTACCGCAGAGGAGGGAGAGAGAGAGAGAGAGAGAGAGAGAGAGAGAGAGAGAGAGAGAGAGAGAGAGAGAGAGAGAGAGAGACACAACTGATGACCAGCAGATGGGGAAAGTCACTTCTTGAAAAATGCCTTACCAAGACATTCAGTGCTTTCAACGGTTAAAAATAAAATTTAATTGCGTGTCAGGATTCAGGTAATGGCTTTATTTTACTGTCACTGGCAGCAGCAAAGACCCGCTAAGGACTAATATAACCCATTTGCTATATATTTTTCGCTCTGCCGTACGTTTTCAACTAACTCCACAGTGTTTCTGGATCTCAATTAGGGTTTACTGTTATTGGTAGGGAGCTTTTTAGACGGTTCAAATGGTGTGAGCTGCCCATTATAATTTGCTTTGGTTCAATACGGCACCTTTTTTCCCAACTGTAATACATTTGTCTTGGCTACAGTTGGGGAGAGCTATATGATAATCAGATACATGTGGAAAATTGAGTCATCTATAAGGGCTTAATTTATGTTATAGCACAAAAAATAAATTGTTTTGGGAGAGGTGCAGACAACCTTGTACACATTAACCGCCTGTATTTAGGAGATGGGCTGGATCACTGTATCTACTCTCAAGATACTGTGGCATCTTGTATATAAAGTTGCATTTGTTCTGAAAGATTACATTAAGAATATGGGAGCAGTTTTTACGCAACCAGTAGAAACGCGGTGAGAGACAATGGATCAGTGATGTGATGAAATCAGCCACTATTTGTCGTGGTGTTTGAATTTGAATAACAACCCATCGTCTGCGGTGATGAAAATATAACCTCTCATTTATGTCGTGTCCGTCCTTACACAGAAGAACGTCATTGTTTTTGGTCCTTGAGAGCAACTGGTTCCCCTCCTGTAGGGGGTATAAACGCTGCCATTAAGGTGATAAATACACTGTCACCGGACAGAAATGTGATTACCAAAGTGTCATTCCTTTAAACCTGTGTCATTAGCAAGAGCAGTATTATAATTATCATCATCATCAGAAGGACAAGCTATCAGGAACAGAGCAGCAACCAGTGGAGCCTCATACACACCATTGAGATGAGTGCAAGTACTCGTCACTTTGTGTAACTCACATTTGTATCAAAACCCAGCTTGCATTTTGAGCCATTTACACTATACTATTGAATTACACTGTAGTGTAGATATAGACAGTAGACTATGGTTGAGTACTGCATGTGTGAGTACTGCATGTGTTCATAAGCTATATGACAGATGGTTGCAAATACCTTTTTATCGCTGCGGTAAGAAGTGCAGACATCATTCAGTATATATATGTGTGTGTGTGTGTGTGTGTGTGTGTGTGTGTGTGTGTGTGTGTGTGTGTGTGTGTGTGTGTGTGTGTGTGTGTGTGTGTGTGTGTGTGTGTGTGTGTGTGTGTGTGTGTACGACACCTGGGTCACTTCTATTCACAGATACTGACTGTGAGATGTGGTTACTAACTCCAAAAAAGGTGTCTGGGCTGCATGTTAATATTGTTTTGTCACGCATATTGCTTGGCTTTTTGGCTTGCACGTTATGGCAAATTGCAATATGCCAAATCCTTAATGGGCTTTATTCAACATATTTTCTTTCATATGTTAGAAATGTATGTTTCTATGTTCACAGCTGCACTGTGAGTGTTTGAATCAGCAATTTTTTTTCAGTATGGTAGTGACAATATAGTGTCCATTTTTCCTGCAGTTGCGTGTGCTGTGTGCTGTGTTTAATTAGCCATGATGAGGTAATGCAATAGCCCTAAAGTGAAATGAGCTGGAATCTTCTCCAAGTTAAAACACCAGTGGTGGTAACATTCACCGAACGTCCTCCGTCATACCATCGTAAATCTGTCCATGTACCAGTCTATTTACTCTTTCTTTGATTTATCCTCTCACTTCCTCACTCTCTCTCCGTCAGTGTCTCTATCCTTTCCTCACACCATAACACCTTTTGTCTCCATCTCTCTTTTTCTCACTCCTTCACAGATAATTCTGAGAAGTCACATTGCAAAAAAACAGAGTGAGAGGTGGGACCGTGTTCACACAAAAAAATGGTGTTGAATACGTTAGTTCATTAACACTGTTTTCTGCATGGTGACAAAATTCTCATAACTGGAACAAACTACTAATTTTTAACCCTATAATCGCAATGTGTCCCTAAACCCAACCAAGTTGTTTTCTGTGCTGGACCTCAGAAAAAAAAGTGTGTGGCTGTAGTTATACACATACTGTATATGAGGGAATGAACCAATTATGTATATGTATGTTGTTGGCAGAATATTTAACATCTTTCTCTAAATGGATAGATGGAGCCATGAGTGGAGGGAGACAGACAGACATGTTTGTTACCTTGGTTACCCCGCAAATGTCTTTCTTTCTTCCCCAGCTTCAACATTTGTCAAGATCAAGGGATAAAGTGAAGGATCTTTTATTTCCCACTGCGACCAAATCCACCCACATGCAAGTAATCCAAACGCATTCCTTTATGTTACACTCTGACGTTGTACTTGTGCTTTGCCATTGGCCAGTAATTAAAACCAAGAGTTTACAGAATCTAGGCTGTGTATTTACACCAGATCGTTTCATAGCACATAGTACGGAGGGCTGGCGTATTGAGAGGAGATATTCACTGATTTAGACAAAAAATGATTCTGACAACAACCAATATGAACAAATTGTAGTCACAGGGGAGGCACTGTGTGTTGCTGATTACTGAGCACAATGAAGCCACACACACACACACTCACACTGGCATATACGCAGAGTGCGTGACAGGCAGGTGCTGAGATGTGAGAGGATGGAACAGAAAAGCCCAATCTTCAGATTTCTCTCGAAACTAATTAATCCACCACACACACACACACACACACACACACACACACACACACACACACACACACACACACACACACACACACACACACACACACACACACACACACACACACACACACACACACGCACACACACACACACACACACACACACTTTGTATCAGCAGCACAACATGCACACTGAGTCTAAAATTAGTACGCAGTCTGTTCTACAACAAACAGGCTACAGGGAGAAAGACATGCTGCCAAACAGGCTTGGATGAAAGACGGCTGGGAGACAATAGAGAGATGGATGCAGTTAGCCAAGACTGAGTCTGTGTTAACAACAGTGTGCATGTGTTTCTTCAGGTCAAGGCATCTGTATATCATCTGTCTTTGTCTGAGTGTAGTGGACATTTTCTTGGAGTTAAATTGGTGCAATCAGCCCAAGAAATACAGGGAATACAAAGACATTGTCAGAAAGTAAAACATTCTCTATACAGTATGCCTATCAAGGCACTTAAATTCCATATCAACATATGTTACTTTTATCACCATAACTCGGACTTAAAGCTACAATGCCAATGTCCTATGAAACTTCTTCTATTTGAGTGATATTATTAAAGGTTGTGTCAGTGGGAACGATAGTGGTATAAAAACTGGTATGAGATTTTTTTTTTCAGTTGTTAGTTGAAGATAACCTTAATGCCACTGGATTCAAGAATCATGTCTACTTGTTTCTTCTCTCACATCAGCGTTTGTTAGAGCCATGTATTTCATTTGTATTTTTGTGTTCCTCCGGACAGTAGGGGGTGATGTTGTGTGAGGCTGAGGCTGTCCACAGTTGATTTAAATTCATGCCAGAAGTGACTGTTCAGTGGTGCAATATTCCATAGTTTGTTTTTGTAAATTAATTCTTTTTTTTTTGCAAGACTTATTGGAAGTCACAGACGAACAAAACAATACAATACCAGACTCTGGTATACGGTATTGGCAAGCTGAATATCTTTTGTTTCACTGAGCATGTTGCACGTCTTAACAACCCAATACCAACCAGCAGCCAGGAGCGGCTAAAGTGTGGGACTAACTCACTACGGCCTTGTTACTTGTTACTTTGTTGCCATAAGTCAGAAGACAGAAGAGTTGAAGTTTTCATTTCCACTGGGCCGCCCACTCAAGCCTCCACAACATTTCATGCTCTGTAACTAGGTTTGCTACAGTTTGCTACAGTGCATCAGTTTGCGCCACCGCAGGCTGCTAATGTGTCTCATTTCTGAGCTAGAGGGTAGTTGAATATCAGTTGACACAAATCATTGATTCAGTCTACACAACAATCAACATATCGAAAGAAGAATTATACTTTATCTATGCTACAATAGATACATGTTACGTTTTACTATTGCATTACACACCTGCAGGTACACCTGTTCAAAAAGCTAATCAGCCAATCACAAGGCAGCAATTTAATGCATTTATGGTCAAGACAATGTACCGAAGTCAAACTGAGCATCAGAATGGGGAAGAAAGGGGGTTTAGGTGACTTTGAACATGGCGTGGTTGATGGTGCAAGGCAGGATGGATCCTCATGTTGTTTACGCCAAATTCTGAACCTGCCATCTGAATGTCGCAACTGAAATCGAGACTCATCAGACCAGGCATGATTTTTCAATCTTCTAGTGTCCAATATTGGTGATGCTGTGAGAATTGTAGCCTCATTTTCCTGTGTTTAGACAGGAGTGGCATTCGGTGTGGTCTTCTGTTGCTGTAGCGCATCTGCTTCAAGGTTGGTCGTGTTTTGCATTCAGAGATGGTATTCTGCATACCCTGGTTGTAACGAGTTATTTGAGTTACTGTTGCCTTTCTATCATCTCCAACCAGTATGCCCATCCTCCACTGACCTCTGACTTCAACAAGGCATTTAACTTCCGCACAAATGCCACTCACTGGATATTTTTTCTTTTTCGGACCATTTTCTGTAAACTCTAGAGATGGTTTAAAGTGAAAATCCCAGTAGATCAGCAGTTTCTGAGATACTCATACCAGCCCTCCTGGCACCCTCAACATTGCCATGTTCAAAGTCACTTAAAACCCCTTTCTTCCCCATTCTGTTGCTCGGTTTCGACCTCAATAAGTTGTCCCGTCCAGGTCTACATGCCTAAATGCATTGAGTTGCTGACATGTGATTGGCTGATTAGTTATATGTGTTAACAAGAAAATGAACCGCTGTACCTAATAAAGTAACCGGTGAGTGTATAGCATTGGGCTTAAGATAAAAAAAGGTAAGAGATCGGGAAGCTAGCTTTATGAAGCATTTAGCATTAGCCCGTTAACCTGTAATTATCTGAGCTGTCTCTATAACAAAGGAAGATATACTGTAGCTGTATATTTATTTATTCATGGTGGAATCGAAGGTCAGCTTTTGCCTCTAACTTTGTGTCATCAAAAATCTTGTCCAGGACTTTGCCCACTGTGGACCAATAATCCACCAATGAGATTAGTTCTATCTCCAGAGCCATCTGGCCACTTGGAAATCAGTCACTGCAAATGAGTGAAGGTGAGCAAATGGAGGCTAGTTGGTTCTTACTCCAGCTGTGAGTGTGAGTGTACGAACGGTCTGGGTTTGTTATTGACCAGCTGTGGTGAACAAAATGTTTGAAAAGCCCATGGTTGATTGTTGAGTTTGTTTTCTCCCTTCTAGTTCTGGAAAAGGGCCCAGTTTTTTAGATAGCGACAGCCACAGCGAGTGGGCTTTCATCATCATCTTTTCCCCCAGGTGTACTTTAAGAGCGATCGAATAACTCATAGAAATGAGTTGCAAATACATGGCGTGTGTGTGTTGGCAATATTCCTCATCCATATTCATGAGAGCCGCAACACTCAGGGTTTATCTTTCTAAAGGAGCTGAACTGACAAGGCCAGCATTCAGCACACATCACCCACCAAAACATCAAATGAAAAAGGGCTTCATCTGCTCCATACCAAAATGTTACTTATGCATTTTAGAAAAGAGAAATTGTACCCGTAATTTTGCAGTCGAGAGTTTGAAAGCACTATTTTGTCTAGTCTCAAAGATAGATGTCTTACTGAAATACAATTAACATTAAATGTACTTGGTGAAGATGATGAAAATTCAATTGTTAATGGCATCAGAATTGCCGCATTGTGCTAGAATCAAATACATAGTCCTAATGAAAAATACCTAAGCTGTTAATATAAATTAATGTCTGCGTCATGCCTGGCTAAGTCTGCTAAATGTTATCTAATGCAAATGGAATCAGAGCCTAGTACGGGGCGATATGCAGCATGGCACTGCTTATTAGATTACCACGACACACAGTACATTGATAATAATGGATAATGTTTTAGGTTAAAGTATTAATCCATGAGTTGCAGACGTGACGAGGCTGGAGCTCTGCCACACACAGCTCAGGGAAGGTTGTTTTTTGTTTTCAGGTAAAAAGTATTTTCTTTACGTGAGGATTGATTGCTTATTTACTGCAATTTGAATATAGAGGTATTTAAGTTCGAAAATAAATCTTGTGCACACATTACCATGATAATTCTGTTAAAAGGTCACCACCTTAAACATAAAATTGTCAAATTGCCTTGGAAAATATCTGCTGTATATACCAAAATTCCCGAAAATAAAGTTAGAGAGCCCATGATAGTTGACAATGTTTGTATTGTGCGACACCGTCTAGGGATTATGATTATCATTTAGTTAGTACTTGTACTCATTGACTATTTTGTTTTCTTGTTGTGAGCTCCGAGAAGTGAATAAGTGTATGTGACATGCTAATGCGTATCAATCGCATGCCGTCGGGCTAACTCACCTTAATGTTATAAACCGCTCTAGAGAGTAACAAGGTTTGCAGGGTGGGACTGTATATTAGATCATGAGGATTGAGAGAACGTTGATTAGCCAGGACAATACCGGAGGAGATAGTGAATATTAATAGGAACGGTGAGCTGATCCATAATTCATAGGAATACAAACATGGCAGGAGCAGTGCATTGGGATGCACAAGATGGAGGGTTTCGGGAGTCTAATGCATTAAAGCCTGGTCTGCAATACACATGTGAGTGTTTCAAAGGTCGCGGATTGTTTTAGGAAAGATATTTAATTACATAAGCAATCATGTAGTACTCAAGCATCTTAAACATTAAGCCCTAGTTGCCTTCCGCCTAAACATCTGTGGCGACAGGAACAGAAAAGGTTTGATTTTTTAATTAAAGTGGATGTTGTGTTTTATGCTGTTGTGTTGCACTGCATGTCATGTTTTCCATTTTGCCCGACAGGAAATCCCCGTAGGCTTCTACAATTAATTACCATCGCATTTTATTGCACAGGCTTCTTGCATAAATTATGTTCAGTCAAACGGGGGTGAATATGTGTGTGTTTTGTGTAGGTGTCTACATATCTGCATTTGTAATTTGTGTGTGTGTGTGTGTGTGTCTAACATAGTGCACATGTGTTTGTGTGGAGATGTTTGTGTAATTTTTCTGTGTTAATCTACAGTATCTCACAAAAGTGAGTACACCCCTCACATTTCTTCACATTTTTCTTTATATCTTTCCATGGGACAACATTGAAGAAATGACACTTTGATACAATGTAAAGTAGTCAGTGTACAGCTTGTATAACAGTGTAAAGTTACTGTCCCCTCAAAATAACTCGACACACAGCCATTAATGTCTAAACTGCTGGCAACAAAAGTGAGTACACCCCTTAGAAAAAATTTACAAATCGGGCCCAAAGTGTAAATATTTTGTGTGGCCACCATTATTTTCTATCACTGCCTTAACCCTCTTGGGCATGTAGTTCACTAGAGCTTCACAGGTTGCAACTGGAACCCTCTTCCACCCATTTATGACAGCATCACAGAGCTGGTGGGTATTAAAGACCTTGCGCTCCTCCAACTTCTGTTTGAGGATGCCCCAAAGATGCTCAATAGGGTTTAGGTCTGGAGACATGCTTGGCCAGGCCATAACCTTTACCCTCAGCTTTTTAGCAAGCCACTGGTCGTCTTGGAGGTGTGTTTGGGGTCGTTATCATGTTGCAATACCACCCTGCGGCCCAGTTTACGAAGGTTGAGTGCACGTGGTCAGCGTCGTACACAGAGGTTGGCTTTGGAAAATAGACGTATGAGTGCTGCCAGCATTGCTGAAGGGCTTGAAGGGGTGGGGGGTCAACCTGTCAGTGCTCAGACCATACGCCGCACTCTGCATCATACTGGTCTGCATGGCTGTCATCCCAGAAGGAAGCCTATTCTAAAGATGATGCACAAGAAACCCCACAAAAAGTTTGCTGAAGACAAACAGACTACGGACATGGATTACTGCAACCATGTCCTGTGGTCTGATGAGACCAAAATACATTTATTTGGTTCAGATGGTGTTAAGAGTGTGGAGGGCAACCAGGTGAGGAGTACAAAGACAAGTGTGTCTTGCCTAGAGTCAAGCATGGTGGTTGGAGTGTCATGGTCTGGGGCTGCATGAGTGCTGCCAGCACTGGGGATCTACAGTTCATTGAATTCTAACATGTACTGTGACATACTGAAGCAGAGCATGATCCCCTCCCTTCATAAACTGGGCCGCAGGGCAGTACTGCAACATGATAACGACCCCAAACACACCTCTGAATGACCACTGGCTTGCTAAAGAAGCTGAGGGTAAAGGTTATGGACTGGCCAAGCATGTCTTCAGTCTTAAACCCTATTGAGCATCTTTTGGCATCCTCAAACGGGAGATGGAGGAGCCAAGGACTCTAATATCCACCAGCTCCTTGATGTCGTCATGAATGGGTAGAAGAGGGTTCCAGTTGCAACCTGTGAAGCTCTAGTGAACTGCATGCCCAAGAGGGTAAGGCAGGATAGAAATAATGATGGCAAAACAAAATATTGACACTTTGGGCCCAATTTGGAAATTTTTTCTTAGGGGTGTACTCACTTTTGTTGCCAACACTTTAGACATTAATGGCTGTGTGTCGAGTTATTTTGAGGGGACAGTAACTTTACACTGTTATACAAGCTGTACACTGACTACTTTACATTGTATCAAAGTGTCATTTATTCAGTGTTGTCGCATGGAAAGATATAATGAAATATTTGAAGAAATGTTAGGGGTGTACTCACTTTTGTGAGATACTGTATGAAGTGCAGTCCACATTCCTAAATCAGAGGCTTATCAGCTCCTCACTCCTTCTACTTCATTAGCATTATCCATCATTATTAACCTGAAGTACTTACTCAGTCTCTCGCTCTCACACTCACACTCAAACACACACTACATGTACAAGCATGTGTACCTGAGCAGAGATCAAAGCTTGGTCCCATAGATTATCCCACATGAGCCCAACAGAAGCTGTCCTGCTGTAAATACAGTGTTTAACAGCACATTTGGGATCAAAACCGGTAAAACCTTTATGATATTTTCTAGGAATGCTTAAGAGCACACAGACCAAAATCAGTCACTCTCTGCTAAGATCAAATATATTATGTGAAAAGAAAAGACAATTCGAAGCACTAAACCTTCAATAATTTCTGGAGGAAAAGAGGCTGCTCAATCAATCATATTACAATCATAGTCACTCACCCTTTTCCGTCACCTCCACCTTTTCTGAAAACATTTGTTTGTTTAAAGTAACCCCAGTCAGATGTATCTCCCCTTATGACATCATATCTAACTGGCGCTTGGATTTAGGGCTTATCAGAACAGACTGGGCTTTTTTGGAAGGCGGGGCTTAAAGAGACAGACAGGGGCTGATAAGAGGAGGTTCAGAAATGGCACTGTCAGAAATATAAAGGGTTTTTTAGGACACTACACCATGAACAGAGTGTCTAGTTGAAACCTTAATTAGAATTTTGAACCTGAAAATGAGCTTAAGATGTGACCTTTAATGCTCTAAAGCCACTATGAGTAACATTTAAATATCTTTTAAACAGCCTCATGTTTCCTCTGATAATCATGAATTACCTTTAACAGCAAACAAGACCATCAGTGCAAAGAAAGACGTTTTTATATAGTTTTTATTACTGCATTTGGTCTGGTCGCACACCCAGTCCGATTTTCGGTTTGCACATGCAGGCTCTATAATCACATATTCTTATTGGTCGCAGATTTCAGTGTGGCGCAGCAACGCGATTTGAGAAGCCTATCCCTTCAGGTGAGGGAAGGGGAGCGGGAGCCTTGTTTGAGACAGTTATTTGTCGTCATAATGACTGATAACGGGGCTGAACCATCAAAGAAAAAAAAGAGAATGCAATGAAGAAAAGCTAAAAGGGAGAGTGATAGACGGGCGGGACGAGGGCGTTGCCAAGCGACGTGTACACAATTTATCGGGAGCGAACTAGATTACACTGTGTAAAATCCTAAATGAATGAGCGGTTGGTACTAACACAAAGTTTGCTTTGCTTCACCATCATCAGATGAACATTATTCATCTGAAATAGTCATTATTTACAACAACATAAACACATTACCTCATCGTGATCCATACTAACTGCCGTCTCTCGTTCATTCGCTTTCTGTGAGGCCACGAAATCTTTCAGCTCCGTGCGAGTGGTTAGTATACCTGCATCAACTCATTGCAATCAGGTGTGTGTGGCACTGACTGGCATTAGTTGATGCAGAGTCACTAACCACACTCACGGAGCTGAAAAGAGTCCGGTGCCCTCACACTTTCAACACACGGACATGCGCTATATTGCGTCCTAATCATTTGACACTCGCACGGCCGGCACAAGCTAGAAAACAGCTTTACAACAGCTAGCGTAAAAATACTACCGCTTTTGTCCAAAGGGCCCGCCAACTGACAAAGTTACTTGTAGTGGCTTTACATTGTAGTACACATTACAAGTCATTGACTCAGGGGCGCCGCCAGAGATTTTGGGCCCCATGAAAAGATATCACTCTGGGCCCCCAACCAGGCCACGCCAAGCAAATGCAATGTAATGGAACGTCCAGACCCCAACAGACCCATTGAATCTTAAGATATCTAAACTACCTATAACTCTATTCATACAGGCGAGATACCTAAACTACCTATAACTCTATTCATACAGGCGAGATACCTAAACTACCTATAACTCTATTCATACAGGCGTGCACCTATGTTGAAGTCCAATACTAAAGGCCTACAATACACTGACACTGAGCTGTTAAAATACAACACTGTGCAAATGTTCAACATTCTGCAGACAATTCTCTATACGATGCTAGGTTAATATTCTGGAAAACAAATCTGCTACAGGCCATCTCTTATGGTGAAAATCACATTTTATTTTTTCAATTCTCAAATGAAAAAAATCTCAACATCAATTGTGGTGTCAATGTACGTAATATAACTCTTTAAATTAACAAATTGTGTCATCTACATGAATATCAAAAAGACACTGTTGCCCTTTAATTCATCTATCTTTCTTTCTTTCCTCTCTTTTCGCTTTTGATATACTGACTTTTGTCGTTGAGACATGATTCAATCATCCCCCGTTAATCACTCTCGATAGTGGCACGGGATGCAGATAGGGTTGCCACCTTGGATTTAGGAAAAAAAGGGACACTTGATGTTTGGGGCGGAGGGCATGGCCATTATTAGGCTACCAGTTCAGTGTAATGACCTATAATAACCATAAACACCTACAGTGCTTTTTACAGTAGGATATATAAAGGAGACTGAGGTGGGAACCCTGGACCTTGTAGGGGGGTCCGGGGGAGCATTCCCCCGGAAGGAAAAAATGCAATCTTTTAAAGTAAAATTCATCAATCTGGTGTACTTTGAGAAGAAAATTGCATGCAACCAGTCCCAGGGGCTGATAATAACTTTAAATGTCGCATTGTCAAAGAGCTCAGTCATTCATGTCAATAACCTGGTCTAAAAAAAGGAAATAAATCATCATGGCCCCTCAACTAGTAGGTGAAAAATAGAAAAGCAAGTGCAAAACAAAAGCATTACGTATTAGCTCTGTCTTAGGGGCTTCATGAGGGGCCTTGAAGGCCTCCTCACACATGCAGTAATAAGCTTTCTATGTGTGAATTCTTTACTGTTCATAAAAAAGTAGCTATCCACCCTCTGGGCCCATTATCTCATAATCCGTCTATGAACCAAATGGTTTCCACAATATTTTGTTTTTATTTTCGCAGGGAGCAAGCATTATTTATTTAAAAAAAAACAAAAAAAAAACACTGGGTCTTGAACTTGAAACGGGCCCCGAGATCGTTGAGACCGCCCCTGCCCGCTTGTCGTGCCGCCTGACAACGGAACGCGCCTTCTCTCTGCCCGGCCCGCTCGCCTCTCCATTGAGAATTATTTGGCGCAACAAACGCCTCGGCCCGTGTGAAACGGCCTTAACTACTGAACGAAGGAAATCAAATGAGATTTTGGCATTTACCCCCCAAAAAACTGGACAAATTGTGCTCGTGAAAAAAGAGAACAATTCCGGGAAAAACGGGACGGGTGGCAACACTATGCGGAGCTGTTTGAAAAGCGGACCAAACCATCACTTCTAAATACAGGGGGGTGTACAGAGTTTTGAAATTGTTACTTTTTGTCAGAAAACTTTTAAATGAACCATTCATTTTATTTGTTTCACGTTAGATACAATGTTTTATTAATGGAGAGTATTGATTAAAGGTTAAGTATTGATTTTTTTTTTTAAATCCTTAAGTTCTAATATTTTTGGGCCCCTGCCAGTCACGGGCCCTTAGAATCGTCCTAACTTTTCACCCCATTACGGCGCCCCTGCATTGACTAGTGCTCAGCAGTGGATCAGTTGAACAGCGGGGTGAATGACGCACCAGGTACACATGGATGATTGTAATATCAGCCTTTGAAGAATGAGTCACAACAACAACACACCCACTGCTGTTTGGTCACCCTAGCTGAGTGTTTATCGTGCTGTATACAGATGACATGCCAGTAGGAATGAATGGGAGCCAGAATTGTTAAATATATATATATATATATATCAGACTTAGCCTTGCGCCTTGTGCACCAGGTAAAGGTGTGATCTCTGGCTGTGCATTGTTTGTCTGTGTGCCCTGGGTGGCAGAGACTTTGATGTTTTTCAGTATACACTGGCACCAGGATGATAGTTTGAACCCCTTCAACTGAGGCAAGCGACAACTTCCTCTCAATCAAAGGGAGCCTCTTAACCTCCACTGTCCTTCCATTCATCTCTGAATATCTTTACAGCGGCATTAATGTGTCCTTTCTTCCTTTGTCTCTCAGTCGGCTTTCCCTCTAGCTCTGTCTGAATACAAAAATTCTGCAGTGTTCGGCTTCCTGTCTTTGCATCACACCTTAGTACAATGAACTCTCAGAGAGACACACACGCAAACACACACACACACACACACACAATGTCAGGGCCGGTGTGTCTTGACTGGGCCCATTAATGGAGAATCTGTCAGTGTCTCAGGAAGGAATTACTGCCACTAAGCTGAACCCTTACACTCACTGTCTATCACAAATACACACAAGGACCAACTGTAACAAATATCGTCATCCACACAACACACACGCACACGCACACACACACAACACACACACACACACACACACACACACACACACACACACACACACACACACACACACACACACACACACACAGCTCCTATACTTTTACATTGGTTTCATTATTTTTGCCCATTTATGCATTTTCTATATAGTCTATTATTTTCTTCTATTCTAGTCTATTATGTACTTACTTACTTGAAATGACATGGATATATAGTATATATACACATGTTTTTTAGCTCTCTATCTCTCTCTCTCTCACACACTCTCTCTGTCACTCTACCTGTCCTCAGATAAATGAGGACAGGGAGAGTCGTCTCGCCTCAAACCATCTCTCTCGCCTTCCCATCCTTTTCTCCGGTCCGACTCCTTCACTTCACTCACTGACTCAATTCAATCTCGTTCAAGTCAAAGGTGCATTATTGGCACCAAAGTCTGAAGTGGCCAAGTCGAAAACATATCTCTCTCTCTCCCACTCTCTCATTTTCTCCTCCCTCCAGCAACAGGCCAGACATAATGTTTATACTGCCTGTCTCTGCTGGCTCTTTACCCAGACTGTGTGTGTGTGTGTGTGTGTGTGTGTGTGTGTGTGTGTGTGTGTGTGTGTGTGTGTGTGTGTGTGTGTGTGTGTGTGTGTGTGTGTGTTATTATCTAAACCTGAAACATTAATCAAAAGTGACTTCTGCAAGCATACAGAAATACTATTTTTCCTTCCGTAACTCTTACCCTTCACTATAAAACAGCATTATTTCATTATTGATTATATTAAAGCAGCAACAACAATGCAACAATCTTCCCAAGTTTACAGATCAGTGTCACATCATCCAGCATGCACACACATAGATAAACACACTTCTTCATACAGTCGTTTTCAAACTTGACCTACCTCAGTGAGGTGCGGGTTGGGGTTGAATCCACACTGGTTACACACGGTGGATTTACACTGGGTGCAGGTGTTGTAGTTGGGTAGGGCCGGTGGGTTGGACAGCTCTGTGGTTTTGCAGACGGGACACAGCTTGCTGCTGGGCATGGGGGCCAGATGTGGCACCGAGTATGGCGAGGTGGGCGTCACCCCGCGGTCAGGGGACGCAGAGGGAGAGCGGCCCGACCTGGAGCCGCCAAAGTCCACCTGGAGGTTCCTACGGGAGGCGTGCTGACCGGGACTCTGACCCATGGCCGACCCAGCTGGGCCGTGACCCATGCCCTGGCCCATGCCCTGCCCCTGGCCTGGCTGCATGTGTCGGGGGGAAGCTGGACTCTGGTGGGTAGCCAGGCGGTACGGCTCACCAGCTCTGGTCCCTGTGCCTCCAGCGGTGCCCATGCCGGTGCCCACTCCACCTCCACCCATCCCTCCTCCTCCTATTCCCCCCATCCCTCCTCCTCCTATCCCTCCTCCACCCATGCCTCCTCCTCCTCCGTGGCCTCCTTGTTGCATGCCAGGCTTGGGGCTACCCATCGGACCCCTGGAAGAAAGGAACACAGCAAAAGTAGAGAGATTAACATCAGTTCTGATTATAACTTCCCAGTCGCTGGTAAATTCCTAAATATTTTTTTTAAATGGTTATGCCAGATTTATGCCCCAATCACCCCAAAACAATAGACATGTTCACATTATATGATGTCATAAGGGGAGAGGCCACGCCCCTTCATTACTGACCTAACTTAGCACTACCTCCACCTGTGATAAGCACATCCCAAAATAGCCCTGAATCTAAGTGGCAGGCTTAAGGAGAGAGGTTCTAAAACAGAGCGTTTCAGACAGAGCCTGAAAAGAGGAGATTCAGCACTGGCACTGTGAGAAATATAAAGGCTTTTCTGGACAATACAATATGAAAACAGTTTTTAGTAGAAACCCAAATTATGATTATGAACCAGAAAATTAGCATAATGTGTTTACATTGTTTATTACACATGTATTGGTGAATTAAATTACTTCAATTTGAATATTGTAGTGTTTTTTTTTTCTTCTGCTGTGACAGAGTTAATGTAATAAGCAGCAATGGTTGATGCCAGCCCAGTATTTAATGGGAAGCTATCTTATTGTATTTAATGTTGTATCAAATGAATGAGCACAAAGGGAGAGTTTGCCATATTGTCACTGAATTCCAACAAATTCATTTATCTTTTCACTGGCAGACAAACAGCAGCAGAGACAACATTCAAAAACAGCAAAATAATGACTGATTCATTCATTGGTAGCTGCTGGGAGCAGTGGAAGGACCTCGGAACAACCGCAGGCATCAACAAAATTAAGTGGGACACATACACACACACACACACACACACACACACACACACACACACACACTCATTATGCGCCTCACGCAGGATTCACAAACAACCGAGGTAAATTGTTGATTTGTGTATTAAATATTTTTCAAAGTTAGTTTCCTTTTTCACATTTGCTACCGAAATAATGTGAAAACAGTGTGTGCGTGTGTGTGTCTGTCTGTCTGTCTGTCTGTCTGTCTGTCTGTGTATGAGTGTGTACTCTACTCTTGTAATAACAATCTGAATATATAACATTTTAATATGTACAAGATTTGTTTCTGTACCAGCAAGGGGATGTTTGTAACTTTGTTTTAGTCGCCCACATTTTCTGACTATACTTGTGTAGTATCGTATGGGCACTACTACTTTTCTATTCTATTCTAGCGCCTGTGCTGTTGTTGATTGAAAGAGTCTGGGGCTTGGTATTCTACCAACTTTAAATGGCCGAGCCTCACCAAAGTTGAAAACATTGATTTACTGAGCTACAGTGTCACAATGTTCCGGTTGGATTTCATTTTCACTGAAAAGTTTTGTTGTAGACAATCTGGCCTTGACAAAACCTCTGTGTTTGTCTCGGACTATTTCTTCTTTTATTACTTTTTTTTTATCCTTCTACTTTGCAAGCTTTCTTTTACAAACATTTCTTCTCTCTCTATAACATCCCCCTCTCTTTGCTCTATCACTCCTCTCTTCATTGCTTTTGTTAGTCTCACTTTCTCTTGTGACCCTGCTGTATGTTTTGATTTTTCCTCTGAAAATGTAAGTTAACTTTGGATGACCTCGTTTTTCTTTCTCTCCAGAGTTTATCAAAAAAGCACTGCCGCAAGAACCAGCGACAAAAGATTTGATCTTGCAACATTATTAGTAACAACAGTTACAATATCCAGAGCCTTGTACGTCACAATGAAACAGAAAATTTCAAAATACATCGGAAATGTTAAATGAATTTCCTTCAGTCTTTAAGAGTGTTTACTTTTACCTCGTTTGAAATGGCTCACAGAAGCGGAACGGGATAAAACTTAAATTTGTTAAAAAGTATAGTCTTTGAAACAAGCAACAAATAGCAATTTCACGGACTGGACTGCCCACGAAAAAGATTGTCTGTACTGTCTCATAAATAAGAGACTGAACATCCTTCATTTAAAAAAAATCCTGATAAAACAGAGTGGCAAACAAATCAAAAACATGACCCCTGGATTGCACATCGTCTACGATACACACAGCAATACAGGAGTTGTGTAATAATGTTATGTGCTTTGCGTGCGTGTGTGCGTCTGCGTGTGTGCATCTGTGTGCATCTGTGTGTGTGTGTGTGTGTGTGTGTGTGTGTGTGTGCCTGTGTATGTTCAAGTATGTGCATGTTCATGTTCATGTGCATGTGTGTGTGTGTGTGTGTGTGTGTGTTTGTTTGTTTTCATATGTGAAGGGGAAATGGGTGACTCAACAAAAACCCTGAAAGCCTCCCTGATTGGCCCGGCACAGACTTTAGGATGAGTGACTTAAAGCTGACAGGGAAACTAATAAAGGGGAAAAGGAGGAAGAGAGGGAAAACTAAGGCAAAATAACAGGAGTTGCGGTGTACTCTGAGGCAACTTGGTCCCATATTATGTCAAAAAAATAATTCTGACTGTATTCTGCTATTAGTATGGGTGTTGTTTTGCCCTTCAGGCTAAGTGATGTTAGCCTGGCTCCGCCCGCCTACCTACTTCCGCTCAAATTTAATTTTCCCTTCAGTAGTCAGTCTGGGGCTGCGATGAATTTCTCAGCTCTAGCTCAGGAAAATGTTATCAGATTTGTAAGCAGGCAAATGTTTTTACCAAATGAATTGATGTGTTACGAATCCTATGGGGAATTACTGTTGATTGTGATGCTTTATATCTTTCTGGCATGAGGGACAATGTAACTAAAATGACAGCTATGCTCTGTCATAGCGAGGGCAAAAGATTCAATCTGGTGGTACATATTTTGTAATTGCCTCCGTATCCATAAATAATGTCTCTCATGGGAATGAAATGTCTCCATGAGATAACCCTGTTTAAAGAAAGGCTAATTAGAAAAGCAGACGCTATACATAGATAATTAATGCTTCATCCAAGAATTTAAGTACATAACCATGTTTCCATAGGCGATATCATCAGATCCAGCCCTCTACTCTATTACATAATGTTTAGTCTTTGGAGGACACATAGAAACTCATTTTTAAAGTGAATGCACTTTTATTGTGGTACAAAACTAAAAAAAATTGGCACACAGATTGGCAGCTTTATTGCAAGAGTGTAGGCTTTGTCCTTGAGAGGTTCCTAATGGTCCAATCATCGAGTCAAAACTTGAAAAAAAACATCCCTCCAATAGTCAAGGTCGGCACTCATAAGACGGGTGGCGGTAATATGAGAAAGGAATACAAAAATGAATCGATGAGAGGGAAGCAGCGGCACCAATTGCTGTGAGAAAGCGATGCTGACATAAGTGACAGGCCAAATAATAGGAGCGGTGCCTCTCGCCATGTGTTTACACACTTTGCCTCGGCGTTGCACTGGTGACATTTATCACTGTCGCAGCCACTATTTAATGAGCCAATACACACGCTGCTTGTTAACTCAAAGTGATTTCACCCACTCCCATTGTAACCCTCAATTTGCCGTCTGATTGTGGAACAGAGGGATGAAGCTCGTCTGTCAATCATACGCAAGTGACACACAGACATACAAAGGGGGAGGGGACAGACAGGGAGAAAGTGCAGTGAGGTTGTCACAATAGCTGAGGTTTCTATCACCTTGCTTTCATGAAGATTTTGAAGTATCGCACCAGACAATAGTGATAAAACCGCTAAAATTCCACAAATAAAATTCTAATTTGCACAAAAAGTGTTTATGCTCACTTAGTGTTTTTGACCTGTGAAAAAAGAGTTAATGCGCTAAATGGGAGATGGAAACACATTTGTCGTATCAGTTCTATCAGTTCGTATCAGTAGCGAAAATGGAAAACACGTGACTGATCAGCTGTTTGGTCGTCGTATTGCCTTTGCTACAGCCGCATGTGTTAAGGTCAGCGGGTGGCAGGCAGGTCCGTGTACGAAGTGTTATTTTGAATTAAGGGCCGAGTCCAAAGTGAAAGAAAGGAATATACCACTGGTAATTTCGTTTTACCGTTTTCCAGCTGGAATGCAGAAACGAAAATTCCATCCGAATTTTCCTTTCTTGTTTATTGGTACAAAACGAAAAACAAATATGACAGAGCAAGGAAATGGGTGAACGGAGGGTTTTGTTAATTTGTATTAAGAGCTTAGTCCCAATTGACAGAAAGTACAATACCTCTCTTAATTTCGCTTTACTGTTTTCCAGCTGGAATGCAGAAACAAAAATACCATCCTTTTCTTGTTTATTGGTACAAAACCAAAAACTAATATGACAGAAACAAGGAAACGGGAGAACGGAGCTATTTTCTGTCCGATTTCCCTTTGTTGGATTCAGATATGAAAACAAATAAACAATCCTCATTGGCTATTGCATCTGTGGGTGGCTTTCTTCTGATTGGTTGCAGTGCTCTTTTATGTCCAATTGTAAAAGTGACCTTTATAGTGGCTTGTTAATTTTCCGCACAATCTGATTAAAAATCGATACATGTTTGAATAAAGTAATAGCCCACATATTTTATTTATTTATTTATTTAAGATTACACTCAGTCTCCTCAATCACATTGTCAACGCAGGTCTACTATCCACAGTGACCCTAACAAAAACTGAATAGCGGGTGTCGCACTTCCATCACGTCCCAATATTGTCAGATTTTGATGCGCGACAATATAGCCTACCTCTAGGCTGTATAGCCCAAGCTACTCATTTCGAAGAACATAATCAAGTTTAGGTACCAAGAAACAGTAGGTTATTTATGCCTCCCTTTTTATTGAGGATAAAGGGAGTTGTGAAAAAATAAACTATTTAGTAAATAAAAATCTAAAGTTGTCTTAGGGTGCTCTGTGACAACTTTAGACCCTTTTACAATTGGACATAAAAGAGCACTGCAACCAATCAGAAGAAAGCCACCCACAGATGCAATAGCCAATGAGGATCGTTTATTTCTTTTCAAATCTGAATCCAACAAAGGGAAATCGGACAGAAAATAGCTCCGTTCTCCCGTTTCCTTGTTTCTGTCATATTAGTTTTTGGTTTTGTACCAATAAACAAGAAAAGGATGGTATTTTTGTTTCTGCATTCCAGCTGGAAAACAGTAAAGCGAAATTAAGAGAGGTATTGTACTTTCTGTCAATTGGGACTAAGCTCTTAATACAAATTAACAAAACCCTCCGTTCACCCATTTCCTTGCTCTGTCATATTTGTTTTTCGTTTTGTAACAATAAACAAGAAAGGAAAATTCGGATGGAATTTTCGTTTCTGCATTCCAGCTGGAAAACGGTAAAACGAAATTACCAGTGGTATATTCCTTTCTTTCACTTTGGACTCGGCCCTTAAATCAAAATAACACTTCGTACACGGACCCAGGCAGGACCACAGACAGCTTCAGTCAAAGGATCATTTAAACCACAGGGAACACAGGGAACACGGAGGACGGGACTCACCATCAACCTTAATGCAAAGGCAGGGAACAAAGAAACACAAGGACTTAAATACAAGACCGGGTAGGAAACGAGGTACAGCTGAAACACATTAGGAAGGGACCAGTCTTCACACAGGAGGGAAACTTGACAGGACATGGGGAGAAAACAAGACAGACATACCAAAATAAAGCAGGAAACACACCAAAACAAGACAAGACACAGACAGACCATGACAGCATGCATCGTAATGTCTGCATAATGTCTTCATCTCTGGATAGCAGTAAACACGGCACATGCTAACTTCCCTGAAAAGGACATTAACTACTCGCCAGATTGAGACCAATTCCAACAGACCTATCTCCCTGTTTGTTTTGTGTACGGTTTTTTATAACATATTCTACTTTTTACCACAATGATGGAAAGGCACCTATTTCGTAATCCTCCGCTTTGTGATCAGTCAGCATTGTGATCAGTCTAAACTAAAGCTTGTCAGTTCCCCAGGCATTTTTCAAACCAATTTTTTTCTGTAAGATATGTTAATTTTTGCATTTTATATTTAAAGTGAGAAACTACATGTTCATATGACACAGATTTGCTTTACACATGACCTCCAATCATCGTACACCTTTCCTTTTTTTAGTGGGTTTATGGTTTAATTCACTACAATCTGAATTACCCCTTGTAGATTGTATATTATGGAGCGCTATATATACTGTGTCTGAGAAAGAAAGAGTATGTGTGTGTGTGTGTGTGTGTGTGTGTGTGGGACTCTGGTCTGTAACCTGACTTTAGTTTGTCATTTTAAATCACCAGAAAATCCCCAGAGGAGTTTCCCTTTATATAACCATAGTATCTTTCTCCACCAGGTGATAGGCAGAGCCACAATGAGTTTAGGTTTGGATGTACACTGTTCTTATTCACCCTAGCGAGACATTCCTTATCCTGCCTGTAGACCTTCTAGAAAACAAGTCTATTTTCAGGTTGTTGGTGGACCCAAACTAAACATCTATTTCTTCAACTCTCCCTACCACTTGGTCCCACTCAGGGCTGTTGACAGGATTGCTTTTGTGCGGCCCATTTATTTCCATCTGCCTCCTTATCACCCCTCCTCTCTCTCTCTCTCTCTCTGCACCTCACCTCCCATTATTTCCTCTTCTTTCTTCATCTCCTCCTGTCATCATTCCCTGTGTCTCGGTTCCATGAAGGATTTGTGCAAATTTGGTTTTTAGGGGGAGCACAGATTGGCTCATTAATCTGAATAGAAATTGTTTTTTTATTTTTAACGCAAATGACATTCATCTCTCCTCTCTCTTTTTTTACCCCCTCCCCTTTCCTCATCCCTTTCATTCAAATCTTGTTATGCTGCAAATTATTCATTTACAAATGCGCCAGTTACTATAATAACAGCTGCAGCTTCTTAAAACCTTATATAGGATATAGGCTACAGTGTATGCTTAAGACCAAGAAAAGAAAATACGGCTGCACTAGCTAACAACTCCCCTGTGATTCAGACAAATACTACGGTATGTCAGGAATCAGGATAGCAGCAAACATTCTTTATTGCTACTATGCAGTGTCACTGTCCTAAGCGCAACAGGTATAAAACACAAGTAACCTGTTCCATTATTTAAAAACAGGTCGCGTGTATATGGAGACGCAAAACAAGCTTAGTGGTAACAGCAGCACCCAGCAGAGCTCTCCTCAGAGCTCCACAGGTGTCCCTCCAGGCATCGCTTACTGCCGCTGCGCCTCACAACGTTAGGAGAAGAGATGGGAAGATATCAGTGGTATATCAATCATGCTTTATTATGCCAAAGGACACACACACGCACACACACACATACACACACACAAACACACACACACACACACACACACACAGCTCACTCCAACATTTCTTACCTCTTTCCTGAGTTCTTCACTCTGTGGCAATATTTCCAGACCCTTGTCTTTCCTTTTGATGACTGCTTGTAATGTTTGCCATGTTGATATAGATTGATTTCATAATACTGCAGCTAGTATAAGTAACTTTGTGGTAGGTAAACGTCTATACCAACCCAGCACTCTATCAACACTGTTTACTGGGTTGACCTGGGCCACAGAGCTGATATAATACTTGGCAGCCGATTGCTCTCTTCTCGGGCTCGCTCCTCACACAGATGAATCAACACAACACAAGCACACCCTGCTAATGGCTGTTACTATGGGCACCAGGTCTATTGGGGGCAAGCACACATATGCTGAATGCATTCACAAGTGGTAGCAATGTATGCACATAAATCTAACCACATGCATGCACATATTGTCCGTATATTTTTGAAAGAATAATGAAGCTGTACTGATTACCATAAAGAAACGGGGACCTGGCAGCAGCTAATTAGAACAAGACAACTAGAGCTATGAAAGTAGAAAAATAGGAGCAGTAGAACTTTACAAAAGAAAACATGCACAGGTTCCCACGCATACGGCCTTTCACTGTTTTAATGAGTGGGTGGGCAGCTCAGCGGGCTATTTTCTGGGTGACAAGACAGCTTAAGTATATAATGTCTGCTTTACACCACCATCACAGGGTATTTTGATGTATTTGTATTTGCATTCGAAAGAGATGGAAGGAAAAGCAAATCTCTTCTTTCAATCAAACCAGAGACTACCGCAGGTGATTTCACTTTCATTGTCAGGTGAAAATGTTGGGGTGAAAACCTGTGTTGTCACATCATGCCCACTTACATTTTCTCTCTGATAGCAGAAATGTCTGTTTCCATTTGATAATGAGACACTACAGGAAACAATGGCAGACTAATGACTTACAAGCAACTTCAAGTATGTCATTCTTGGAGCACCTTTGTACCCGAGTGATTACCGTGCATGCTATTAAATAGCAATGTCGCTGGTTTCGATTTCAGCCAACGACCTGTGTCTCATGCCCTTCCTCTCTCTCGCTCTACCTCTCTCTCTCTCTCTCTCTCTCTCTCTCTCTCCAAGTTTGACCTATAAGTTAATGGCAAAAACTACCCAAAAAACATATCTTTAAAAAAGTGCCTCACTCTGTATAGGAAAGTCCACTTTAAAGGCAATAGCACAATACAATACAAATCTTCCTTAAGTCTAAATGGTGTCATACTGTGAGCATGTCCCTTTTTGTGTTTGATTAATCTTGCTTAAAGAGCAACTTGCATGTTAGAGACCCCAGTTAAACAGCATATAGGGAAAAAATTCAACTACTCGATTTAAAAAAAAATATTTAAAAAATATACATCACAGTGGCTTCTGGAGCTATTTTTCTGCGAGAATTGTTCATCCACATCTAAAAAAAAAGGTACAAGGCCGTGACGTCACGGGAGGGACTGTGGTCCATTCGAACAATAGAAATGAATGCGTTTTAGTGATATTTTGGACACTTGTAAAAATACATTCATATGGATATGACGGGACACACACTTATAATTGTGATCCGTATATGTCTAAGAAAACAGGACAAGTCAAGGATCAGAAAATAAAACTAAATAATAACAGAAATATGGACGGGAGTGATGGCATGTTTACAGGCTGACTGTGACTTACTACTGAGCGTTAGCTAAGGATATGCTGTGTCAGACTACCACACGCCTACACTGTGATCACGTTGTAAATGGTTGCTATTGTTTCAGCAGTAAGTGAACTAGTGTTGTGTAGGTTATCTAACACTGACAGGAGTAGCCTATTGATACCTGTTATGAAACTATAGTCTCGGACTAATTGTAACTCCACATGCTGCTGCTCTAACGTTACCGCACGGGAGAGAGAGCGGGCGCCGGGCGGGCGAGCGAGCGAGAGAAAGAGAGCGAGTGATTTATCAGATTTGTTCTACAATATCTATGTATCTATGTATGCAGATGAAACCCAACATGTTGCTTTGAACTGTTCTAATTATGGTATACAAAACAGCATGAAACTTGACCATGCATTTCAAATTACGCCTAAAATGTGTTAATCATAAAGCTTTGGATGATGGTATAGTACCGTTCACATTAGCAGTAATGCAACATGAGACAGGCAAAATTATTGTTGGGAGTTGGGAATATGATAAAATAAACCTGTATCACAGTATGTCAGCACTTGGGAAGGACGAGGCTCATTTATGTAATCAGGGACTGACACTTCAACATTGTTATACTTGTGCACATTCTCACCAACACACAATCATGGACATGTCGATACCCGCCTATGTAGAACGTAAAAATGTATTCACACAAAAGTGCGCGTGTACTGAACTAATAGCACCTGTTCTGATGGCGGTGCGGTGTAAGAGGCTTTGCTGCAGACGACTGTGTAAAGGTGCTACATGTTGGTTGCTGAGCAAAGCCCAGAAAGGAAAGGTATGGACATCCTCTCTCTCTCTCTCTCTCTCTCTCTCTCTCTCTCTCTCTCTCTCTCTCTCTCTCTCTCTCTCTCTCTCTCTCTCTCTCTCTCTCTCTCTCTCTCTCTCTCTCTCTCTCTCTCTCTCTCTCTCTCTCTCTCTCTCTCTCTCTCTCTCTCTCTCTCAATGGTTTGAAGCACAAAAAAGAAAGATAGTGAGTTGGGGTTACTGCTGTTGTGTATTTTATAAAGCAAGCAATAACAGAATAGAATAATCGTTATGCAAATCAAGACAATGTCAATAATAAAAGGTCTCTTTACACAAGGTGCTTGGTGGCTGGAGACCAACACTTAGCAGACTAACTGTATTGTGCAATGAACAGGTTGCTGTCTATGCACAAAGACGTGTTCATACACATATACATGCTTCAGTTTTTTTATCTAATGTCCTTCTCTTCTATGTATTTATGTCTATAGCTCATTTATTTTGATGCACTCTCAGCAGATGGCTGCTATAAATGACAACTACTGTTCTGTCGTTTAAATGATGCTTGTGTGTGTGTGTGTGTGTGTGTGTGTGTGTGTGTGTGTCTGTGTGGTGGGGTGGGGGATGTGAATTTATGAATTTGATGTGCGTAAAACAGAGAGTGTTTGTGCATTGCATGAATTGATATATTAATTTATGTGCATGCAGATTGTGCACATATGGTTTATGTATCCGGGGGCCATTGTCATCTGTAGCATGTATGTTGCTCTCTGCCCTAAATCTCTAACAAATGTGCTTTGCCATTTGAACAGCGTGATAAAATGACAGTAAGGCCTCGCACACACCTGTCTACGTTTACCGCTCTGTGTGAGAGGAGGCTCGCTGTGTGTTCAGCAGTTGGAGATGCCATCAACACCCCAGTGCATAACAGACTCATTTTAATAAACCACACACACACACACACACACACAACACACACACACACACACACACAAACACAGCTGCCTGCACCTATGCGTACAGCTTGCAATCACGTACAGTAGTCAACCAGTATCGTTCAGATGTATGATGATTTATATTATATAATATATTATAATTGTATCATATATCAGACAGCTTTAAGTTATGATATACTAATATTTGTTAGCTCACTGTCTCTAGCCACCTATACATGACCCACTAACCTGCTAGCTTGGTAAAGATTACTTGACTGATCTTGACTTCCTATCCTCTCTCTGATTGGTGACCTTATTGACTGATTGATTGATTGGCTAGCAGAATGACCAATGACTGAGAGACTGTCTAGCCATCCCATTGACATAACTGACAGCGGACCCGCTAGTTCAATTGGAATTAACTGGTTAAATGACTGGCAAAATTGACTTCCTACAATCTGGGCTGAGTGAGTGGCTAGCACCTTAAAAGCCTCATACACCGAATGCACTGTACAGACTAAAGAAGTACTCAGCAAGGGGCATTGGATAGAGGAGGTAACCCCATATTAAAGCTCCCATATTATACACTTTTCGGTACTATTATACACCATATAGTCTTAGTGGTCCCTAATACGTTTTTCTTTAATTGTTTGCTGAAAAAAACTTTCAGATGATTTATTGTACTATGCTGATGTTCAGCTAATCTCACAATGGCCTATTTTTTTTAAAAAGAGCTGCAGCTCCCCTCGTAAATATACAATCTTTGAGCTCCCCCCGCCCCCTGTCCGGAAGCGAAGCCAGATACGCCTCGCCCTCTGTCTGTCGGGGCCGTGGACCAATAAGAAATAGGGGTGTGGGCTAAACAGTGGAAGCTTCTGGCTTTCCAGTTTGTGAGGTCAGAAACAAGGAGAATTCTGACTGGAGTATACTGGGGGGGAGAGTGGTGGGGGTTTCAGAAAGGGGGAGAGTGAGAAAAAGAGAGATTGTTATTTTTTTCAATATTTTGGCAGTCTCTTGGCACACCGTGGACCCATGGATATGTTCGAACACATCTAAAAAGTGCATTTAGCATAATATGTGACCTTTAAGCAAATGATTGATATACAACTATTTTACAATATAGGTTTTGAAACATCAACTAACAGTCTACTATGTTCAAACATTACTTGAATGGAATGCTTCCAGCGCTAGAAATTGGTTGCCTGGAAACATAATCCAGGCAGCAATTACATTTCCTTGAAAATCATAATTGGCAAAAAAAAAAAGAATGTTAATTAAACATAATTTCAAAGAGACAGTGCTGAAATAGAACAGAGGCGTCGACACACGTCATTTGTGGGTTGACAAGGTATTGTCAACCCACAAATGTATTTATGTTTATTTTTGATTTATATTAACGATCTTGCTTCTGTACCGAGCTCCTTATTTCCAATTTTATTTGCAGATGACACCAATCTAATTCTTTCTCACAAACACTTTAAGACCCTCATTGATGAAGCTAATAATGGACTTCTTGCAAAATGATATAAATTGAACAAACTATCATTAAATATAAAAAAAAAGAAAATTTCATGTTTTTTTCTAGAAGGAAAAATTATGATATAAATGAAGCCAAGCTTGCCATTGAAGGCAATTTGGTCAAAAGAGTTTGTTCTACTCGTTTCTTGGGGGTAATTGTCGATGAAAAATGTTGTTGGAAAGAACAAATTGAATATGTGTCCAAACAAATCTCAAAATCAGTGGGAATCATCAGAAAAATCAACCAATTTCTAAATAGATCATGTTTATTAACATTATATTATAGCCTAGTGTATCCATATCTCAGTTATTGTAATATTGTATGGGCTAGTACCTATCCCACACATTTACAAAAACTCCACATAATTCAAAAACGATTCATTAGAACAGCTACAAATTGGAAGCCCAGAGATCCATCTTTTCCTTTATTCTTTAAACTTAAAATACTAACCGTTTATAATATAACTATCTTGCAAACGTGTATTTTTGTCTATAAAGTCAAATTTCAAGGTCATACCCTACCAGAACACTTCCAATTACATTTCCCGAGCAATGTGAAATCTCACTCTATGTTAACCGGACAAAGAGACATGCTGCACGTTCCTTTTTCTCATACCACCAGAGGACAGAACCTTGTGAAGTGCAGAGGTGTTTCGCTATGGAATCGCTATTCGCACCTGGTGTTCAGCTCATCCTCTTTGCCTGTATACAGGAAGAAGTTAAAAGAACAATTGCTGGAGGGATAGTGCAGTCGAGTGGCTATTGAATGATTGTTGTTTTTTTCTTTTGAGTTTTCTTTTCTTGTTTGTGGGTCTTGATGCTTTTTGTTTTTGTTTTGTTTGCTTGGTTTTGGTAATTGTCTTCTTTTTATATATATATATATTTTTATTTATTTACTTATTTTTTGTTTATATGTAACCTGGAGAGGTCACTCGATAAGCCCATTCGGGTTTCTGACCTCTCCAGCACATACTCTTTTAATCTTTACATGTGTTAATGTATTTGTTGAGTGTGTGCAAATAAATACATAAATAAACAAGGTGGTGTGCCAGTGTGCGGTCTTCCATAGAAAGCAATAGGTGACAGTTTTGGGAGGTTGTCACACAAGATATTCTAAAAATATATTTATGGGTACATCCAGTTATTTTGTGCAACACTAGGCTAAACTCTTTCCAGACCCCTCTCTCTCTCTCTCTCTCTCTCTCTCTCTCTCTCTCTCTCTATCTGAGACTGGTTAAAGCTATAGTGCGTAACTTCCGTCGCCTCCTTGAGGAATATTTGAGGAATCGCAACAACACTGTCTGCTTCTTGGGATTTTTCTGAGCTCTTGTGCCAGTGTCGAGAGGCGACGGCATTTCATAAACGCTGCCATACTGAGAAATACAGATGTGGAATTAGGGCTGGGCGATATGGCCAAAAATCAATATCTCGATATTTTTTTACTTTATCTCGATACACGATATATATCTCGATATATTTCAAATCTCCTCTAGAGCACATCCTAAATGCTCAATTTAATTTATTTTTTGCATAACACACCAGTAATATGATTTAAATAGTCCTGCAAAATGTGTCTGCACTAACGATGCATTAGGCTACATGAAACAATATCTTGTTTATATTCTTTAGTGCTTTTTATTGGAACAATTTGAAACTTGCACATGGCAAAGAGTTTGCACATTGTATTGATTATTCCACATCCTTCCACTCCCATACAATGGATCCAGCATTATTTTATTTGGAAACAGTTTTTTCCATCTTCTGTTAATCTGTAAACTGAGAACACTAATTATGACTCATTACAACCACTTACTAATTGTTCATCACCAATAACCCCCTGAAGATAGCAGCCACACTTTAAAAGCAGAACAGGTTTTGCTCCATAATAGTAGTACAAAAGGCTCTAAAATGTATAATGGTTACTGTCGCTTTAAGAGCAGTTAAGTTTCGTTTTCTGCCTGTTAGTCCGAGAGAGAGATTCATGGAGCGAAACAGGTGGCTCATTGTCCCTCTGTTACCTGCCTTATTATTTAATTCTCCTGTATTGAGTTCATGAAAATAAAACTGGAAGACAATCAGAGGATTGTAACACAGATTGTCAAGGCCCGCCTCCCCGTTCTTTCGCCTGTGTATCCACCAGCCTTCCTCTCATAAGGACCAGGGCAGGCAGTGCTGTGTACAGCGCCGCTAATGCTGGCATGTGCCCCGCCTCCCCGTCGTTTGCCTGTGTAGCCTTCTTCTCTTAAGCATGGTCCTACAAAAACGTCCATGCAAGAAAACCATGCGGCCCCCTCCACCCGCTCGTCGGCTGTCATAAGAGCACAAGAGCCCTCGTCTTTTTTTCCTCCCTATCTCGTTGTTTTCACATGGCGATAAAAGCATGGCACACAGGGCGCAGGCGCACTGCAGACTACGTCACAGGTGCGCGCTCAGGATACTCTGGTTGGGAGGGGTGAGTGAGTGAGTTGCCAATTCATGTGGGTCTGTGAGGCAGAGAGCCACAGGAAAGAGCGAGAGAAGCGAACACCAGCGAGCCGGCGGCAAAAAAAACACATTACGTGCCAATTTGTATTCGATGGTCGCGATATGGTCATTTTATACATCCCGAAGAGCACATCTCGCGATACATCGAATACATTCGATATATCGCCCAGCCCTATGTGGAATACAGTGTTGTGGACCTGCTAGGCTTAAACTACTTTGAACTTGTTTGCCAAGGGAATAAAGGTAAACAGCATTAATATTAAAAAAAAGTTCTGCACTATTAACTGTCTGGCGGACTGGATTGCCAAATTGCTGACCGATGATTTGCAGCAAAGAATTAATGATGACTTTGTCACATTGATGACTAACTGCCTGTCTGGGTGATTGCATGAATGGCTACCTGACCGGCACTTTGAATACATGGCTGGCTGACTGACTACAGGCGCTGCCTTTAGTCGCCTCAGGAATGAAAGCAGCCAAATTCTGACAAAGGGAAAAAAGCAATGTAATGAAGGAGAGAGTGAGAGGAAAGATGGAAGTTCTCAGAGAAGAATTATCATGCTTAGCACGCTGCTCCACACTTGGAAACCTTTCCCTCTCTCTCTCTCTCTCTCTCTCTCTCTCTCTCTCTCTCTCTCTCTCTGTGTCTCTGTCTCTCTCTCTCTCCACACACACATCCTCACATTTATACATATAAATGTATGCAGACACACACACTCAAATAGAAATCCATTTCAAGGTTTTTCCCCTTCTGCTGTGACTGCAGTCTGAATTCATTTGACTCTAAGTCGTAATCAATCAATATCTATAAATCTGAAGCCTCATCAGTATAAGACTTTGCTAGTGTTTATTGGTTGAATCAGTCCATAAGACATCATGTCGTGCAGAGATAAACACAAATAAACAGCCAAAGTAGATATGGAAAAGGTACTTCAAACATCAAACTAAAGGACAAAATAATGTAGTTCATACTTTTTAACACGCTAAACGCACCCCCCCCCCCACACCTCTCATCAAAGTCCTTTTCACTGCAGACTAGTGAACTTTCACAAATCCCCCCTCGACATCTCCTCTGAGCCTTAATTGAAATTCCTATCAGTGTTGTGTCTCCTCAGGAGGAGACTTTACACATGCATTAAAAAGACCTCAAGAGAAACGCTGAGAGCAAAATATAAATGCAAATAAACTGCCTGCACTGAGGCGTTTGTGTGTGTGTGTGTGTGTGTGTGTGTGTGTGTGTGTGTGTGTGTGTGTGTGTGTGTGTGTGTGTGTCTCTGTGTGTGTGTGTGTGTGTGTCTCTGTCTGTATGTCTGTCTGTCTGTCTAAGAGCATCTTGACCTTCAATAATGAATCCTATTCCGAAGTCGATAGGAACATTTGATCGTTCCTTTGTGAGTAAAGGTTGTTTACAAACACATACTGTATGTTTCACTGTATCTTTCCCTCTGCTATAGCTCCTATAGGTGTGGTTTCATATGATGGGTTGGTTAGCTGGTCACACCAAATTGGATCGATTGGATTTGATTGGATCTCTGTACAAATACCCCATTTTTCAAAAATAGCCTTCTTTACACTGATGGTCTCGTTTGCTGTCACATGTAATGTATTATCATCAGAGGAAAAATGAGTCTGTTTCAGAAATATTTAAAAGTACCTCATAGCACCTTAAGTGCCTAGAATCCCCTCAAGTATGAATGCAACAACTGCAAAAACTAACCCAGCACATACTGCTAGTGTAATAAGATGATTCAACCTAAACAACCTCACACCAAGAAGCATGAACAAGCATCACAGCAGTGCCAGGTGCAAGGTAAATCACAGTCACACAAGAAGGCGTATTTCAAACATAGACCACATCTAGCTGACCCCTCCCTCTGGAACTCCATACCCCAAAGTATCTTTGAGGGCCGTTAAAAAAAAGCGCTATATAAATAAAATGTATTATTATTATTATTATTATTATTATTATTATTATTATTATTATTATTATTATTATTATTATTATTATTATTATTATTATTATTATTATTATTATTATTATTATATATTTTTGTTTCACTCACTGTGTCACAAGCTATCAGTCAGTGTGTCTCAATGCGTCTTTAGTGGACTTAATATGGGGCAATCTCTATCTCTATCCATCTCAAACAAAGTATTTGCTTTTCAACTGGCCTCACTTTACTTTTATCAGTATAGGAACCAGGATGGACAAATCCACTTAGCATGAAGACCCAAGAGATCACTATTTGCAGATTAAATTCATCTTATCTATGAAGCGTGTACGAATGCACCGCACATTTCTATTTTTTTTTCGCTTTGCAGTTTGTGGCCACGCTCTCCTCTGCTTCCTCCTCCCTCTCTCGCCCCCACTATGATCTTTGTTTACAGAGCAGCCTGTTTAGCCTTAATACCAGTCATTTTATAATGACTCTCATTAAGTCAACCAACAGGCCCACGAGGGGATCAACACAAACAAAAGGCAGCATTATTATTTGTGCAGGGGTAAGTGAGCACAAAGCCAAATAAACCTATTGCCAGCACAGGAGTGGAAGGATTGAAGTCAGAATTTACTCACACTGACCTTAAGAGTTAAATGTTTTTATTGTAGCCATAAGCATGCAAGGGCAGAAGCACCACATCAATCAAAACACAAGTCTTATTAACAATGTATTGAATCATAAATAATAACCATAATATTAGCCTCACAAACACAGACCATTGGGACATACTGGAACGTTTTAAGCTAACAGTTCATATCTGCAGAAAAAGCTGGATGTAAAGGTTGTAAAAGCTGAAAACCAGAAGAGAAAAACTAAATGGCAAAACAATTAAGGATGAATGTAGCTGAAATTACCTGACTAAAATATTTCTGAGAGAGTGATAGAGAGGGAGTAAAATGAGCTGGAGAGGTAGATGGCAGTCTGACGTCAATGGTGATCTCTGCAGCACAAGGCAGTGTAAGTGGCTTTTACCAAAAGTTCTAGCAATTACCTTCTCGATGTGCGACTTTCCAAGAACCTCAAAGTGAAGGCCAAGTCCAAGAAGGTAATGAGAAATAATTACTCCTAGCTGCAGGAAGCATTGGCTACGAATGCTAAAATTTTTAAAAATGTCTCCCTCAATATCATTCAGAAGACTAAAATCACATTGTATCATCATGCTGAGATGCAACTCTGTGATAATAAAGACTATTTTTAGAAACCCATATTTCTTCTGCACACTGCAATATGTCGTTCATAAGACACATTTTAAAAGATAAGATCACGTGAAATGACACGGGCCCACTTATTTAAAATGTACATTTGTACACACACACACACACACACACACACACACACACACACACACACACACACACACACACACACACACACACACACACACACACACACACACTTTAAAAAGGACAATCTTTCCCCCAGGCGAGGACTGATCACTGACTGCATTTGTCTGTGTATTTGCAGTATAACTAAATATAACCACTGCCCAGTCTCTCTTATTCTAGTTATTAATGTGACTGGCAGTGGAGCGCTTGACAATGATTAAACAGGTTCATCTCCAATAAGCATGAAATGATCTGGGTATGTTATTTATAATACATGAAGAAGATATATTTAGAAACAGGAAGCACTTTACTCAATAAAGTCTGATCCTCTGATTGCAATAATCAATAGGTCAGATTATATAAGCAAATATCCTGTATATAGCTCTGTGTGAATAATTAAATAGACATTATAAGGCCAGTTTCACAGAACCGTAAAACAAAATGTGTGCCTGACTGCCTGTGACTATATCTGACGAAGGGGTTGCAGCATGTTGAACTAAATACGCTTAGTTTTGTACATTTGACCTGTGTTGACAGTCAGAGCAGCTGCTTTATTTTTTGGGTATTATTTATTTTTTTGTAGATAGAAGCACCACTCGACCTTTAAGCTGCATGCTAACATGACATTGTTAACAATTTAATGTTTAACATCTCTGCACTGGAGCCCTAATGTGAATGCATCTTTGAAAAAGACTGATGGGATTTTTTTCAAACAACAGGTGATGGTGAGAATTAGGAAGTTTTTGGAGTACTAATTATTACTTATTCAATATAGTCTAGAGCAGGGGTTTTCAAAGTGTGAGAGAGTGAGCCCCCCCTCAGAGAACAAATTTCAGCGGAGCCCCCCCCCCAAAAAAAAAAGCCCTGGAGTAGGTTTAAAATGTAGTTATTTTGGATGCTCAGTGAGTTGGTTGTTTCTATGGCAACTCTCCATCACACATTCACTGCTCTCAGCTTGAAATTGTAATCAGTGTAAACTTAGTAATAACTCGAAACACATGTTACTTTGGTGGCATAATGGCTCACTTTTTCGGAAATGCAATTTTTTTGCAATTTTGTTTCACAAAAGTACATATCTGTTTAAATGCTCTCTTCCCTCTTCACTTTTTAGATATAATTTCCCCCAACCAGACATGGTTTTGCTCAACCAGCAGCAGCAGCAGCAGCAGCAGCAGCAGCGACGGGTGCAGGCTATTTCATGCTGCGTGTGTCATAAAAGGATTAATTTGTGCTGCTCAGACTCAGAATGGGCACTAAATGGGACAGCGGGGTTATAAATAGAGACTACCTCACTCAACATTTTCTATTTCCTGACACAAATTGCAGCAAAAGAGGAAGAAAAAGGAAAAAGGATACAAAAAAAAAGTGTCCAAAGTCATTTGGACACAATCATCCTCATCCCCGTTATGCGGTGTTTCTAATCATGCATCTTTGCTATGATCCGGCCTTCGGGGTTTACTGCGCCTATGACCTGCTTGCTGTTGCTGTCTTGACAACAGGCTGAGAGCAGAGAGTGTAGATACAGTGCGATATGTAACAGGCTGCACACACACGCTAAGTTGCTATTAGTTCTAACCGTTTATCCTTCAATGAGCAAAGTTTTAATTGGTCTCGCGTGGTGGAGTTGATAGCTGTGCGCTCGCAAACTATCGGACACTGTTAAATGATCTCTGTGTTTGAGGTTATATAGTGTTTAGCTGTTTATACAATTTTGAATGTAACCATAGTTTAATTGACTAACTTTCACTTATGTGCACTACATGTACATACATGTTTAATACTTGTGTTTACAGATGTTCACATTCACTTCAATGCACCGTTTGTACATATATACTCATAGGTACTGCATGTCATTTCCTATGCTCTAAGAACATTTACTGTGTTGTTTTTATTTTTAAAATGAACTTTTTCTTCTTCTACTTTATATGTATTTTTTTATATTATTCACAAATTAGCTATAGTAAGGCGCCATAGACAGTTTGAGGATTCATTAGTGCACTAAAGAGTAGTTCAGTGTAACATTACATTTTGGAATCCTATAACTCTGGTTTGAGGGAAACAAATGTATCACGAGACAGAACATTAAAGGCCTACTTCTTCTCTTTCTGTGATGTCACAATTTTTTGTTTCAATTTTTTTTGCACATTTATACTTCATAGAATCTCCGAGTTCTATACACCTTCATATTCCAACCGGTGAAGTAGGCCTTTAAGTCTACTTGTAACTATCAAATGTGGTTTCCATTGTACAGGATGACCTGCAACAAAGCAATGGCAGCGAATGTAATCTTGCCTCTGCAAATAAGATTCTGAACATGAGGATATGTTGACCTATCAAGCTGATTGTTTCCAATGCAAAAAGATGTTTGTTTTTCTCAGTTAAAGGTGCAGTGTGTAATATGACATCATCAAGAAAGTTTTACAACGTTCTAGAATGCAACGCTCCCTGGGTAACCCCAACCTTTTCGAATAATAACAGAAGCTACAGTGGCCTTCAAGGACAAGAACAATTCTAAGTTTTAAACAATGCACCTGATGACATTCCAACTATGACACTTTCAAGATGGCGGCAATAGGCCTTGGTCCAAAATATGCAGAAATATGGACATATATGAGATCCATTCTAAGGGAAAAAAATAAAAATAAATGTTCAGCTATTATGCACTAAATTAAATGTACTTATGGATATTATAATTACTTTCTACAAAATCTGCTAGGAAATAAAACCCAAAATTCTACACACTGCAGGTTTAAGACTTCAGTTCAAGACCAATTGTGAATGGACTTATCCCTTTATTTAATCGCGTTACACCAAGTGCCTTGCTGACTGAGTGTCAGCAGTGACATCAATAAAACAACTAATTTTCAGCCTAGGCACAGTCGCAAATGAAAGTCGGGGAAGAGGTAGCTGTCTGTGCTTCTGCAGTGTGGTCCTCCTGATGGGCCGGTGTATTACAATAACATACAAATAAATACACTGCTCTACAGAAGCAGATGGTAAGAAGGATTGGCGCCAGGTGGAAAATGGTGCCATTATGCTTCAGGTTGTACACTCATGAAAAGTATTTAACGCTGATTTGGATTTTCATCACATCAGAAGCCACTAAAGGGCTCACAGCTGGAAAGCACTGATCAGGTGTTGGGTTCAGTGCATCGGCTATGTGTCTGAAAGTAGATCCTGGCTTTTAAATTGGCCTGCGGAGGGCCTGAAGGTCACGAAAAAAATAACGTGAGCACACACACAGAGAGGCCGCCTTCGCTCCTCAATACTGGGAGAGTGAAATCAATGAGGGTGAGAGTGGAGTTACGAGGTTGCCGCGTGACAGCCAGGGATACAGCAGCCCGTCCTTGGCAGAGCCGCAACACAACAGAACTGCTGAGCCACAATATGTCCCTCTAGATTTACCTACATCCTTCTCTCTCTCTCTCTCTCTCTCTCTCTCTCTCACCCTACATCACCCTCTGTCCATCTCCACCCTTTTTCATCCTGCTCAAGTGCTCATTAAAAGGTGGAGTCAGTAATTTTTGCTATTATCTCCACACGATCCGCTATACCTGTCCGTACTGAATGGGGCCTGATATCCAGTGTTTATACACAGCCTAGGCTCTGTAAACTGTAAACTGGTATGATACTATAGATATGGTGGGCCACACTGATTTTGACAAAAAGTGACCCAGAATCGCTGACTTCACCTTTAACTGTCATACAGCACACAGGATCAGGAAGGCCCTTTAGAAAAATGGAGCTGCTCTAGTCATGTGCGTAGATTCTTCTCCCTCAAACAGGTAAAAAATAACAGTTCAGGAGGTGGAACTGTAACTCCAAATGTATTTACGATTGTACGACACCCCTAAAGTGGACCGTTCCGTATTATCAGTTCAGAGCTACCAGCAAGGTCTCATACTCTAATAGTTCATTTGTTTTTGAGATGTACATGATTCCTAAAAATGTTTTTTAACAAAACAGGTCAATAATGTTTTAAATGTGCAGTAGATTTTGAAAGATACAGTAGAATATATATTTGCAAGTAATAAAGAAAGAATGAGAGTCTTACAGCATCAGATTCCATTATATTTGTGTCATCGGGTATCTGAATTTCATATTTTCCTGAGAAAAGACATTTCCACCATCAACGGATACAGAAAAGGCACACATGGGGGCAGACAATATCACCAGTATGAAGGGAATATAGTATTTGATGCTAAAAATGTTCCCACACTAAAGTGCCCCCCCCCCACCCACACCCATTGTTTAAAATGAAACCTTCGCACATGGATGTGGTAGTAAAAGGGGAGCAGAGCTGCAGGGCAGGCAGCCAGCTTCCTCACTTGACAGAATAACCTAGCCTTACATTTGTCACTAGTAATAGTTATTCTGTTTGATTTATGGCCTTCGCTTAAGTGGGTTTTTTTTCTCACTATATATTTTTTTCACGTAATACCATTGATGATTGAAGGAGTTTATGGGTTTCATTATATTCTTAGGGGGGAGGGGTGGGCACAGGCTTAAGTTATTTCATTCCTGTTACACAGATTCAAAGTTGGAGAAAGTGCTACTCCCAAACTGACTTCATTTTTTATTTATTATTCTGCATTAACAACTGTAAACACAACAATGTGTGTGAATATGTGAATGTGTTGCTTATCTACACATCCCTCAGAAGCAAAGCAACATTATTGTTCTTTCGGAGTCAATACCTTTTACATACAAGTAGTCATGTGATCGATTGTTAATAATAAATAAATAATACGAAAAAAATATTGAAAAGATAAACTGATAATGTTATGACCATTGGTTATACAATTTTATTTCTGGGAAACCACCCTTTCTCCACAGGCTTGTGCCTCTGACTTTGTATCCAAAATAATTTTTTTTATATATGCACCACTGCTCATCTTTTCTATCCATGATTCAACCCAAGGGAGTCTCATGTCCATTCAAGCCTCGTCACAGAACATTGAACAGTGTGACTTTAACTTCACGTGGTTCACTGCTCACTGTTAATAATGTCACCAGAGACAGTTGGTTTCTAGATTATTATAATACTGCTATTGGATCAGACACGGCTAGTTCAATTAGGCTAAATAATGTTGTAAGTGCTTGGCTTGAGGACTGTAATGAATGTAAGTTGTGTTTTAGTGAACAACTCATGTGCTTGAGAGGGACCACCATTAAATGAGTTATTTCAAACCCTTCTGGAAGCTTGTGTGACAGGTACAAGCTGCGTTCAGGAGAAGTGATTAGGATCTGCTTTATTATTTCAGCTCAGAGACCGAAAAAGCTCTTTGTCTTTGTTGTGACAGACAATAAACTCTGCATAGAGCAACAGACACAATATGTCTCGCTGATATTCAACTTTTCAGAAAAAAATCAACTTTTTCTATATATATATATTTAGCTCCATTTGCTCCGGAGTATTTTGGTTGGAAAAATCCATTTTGGCAAGCGGATAAATTATGTCAAAGTCAACTGTGGACTATATCTCAGTCTTCGGGGGTGGCATATTTAAAATGAGTCCAAATGTGGAGACTTTGAATGGGGTTCTTTTTTGTACCCCTATGTTTGGAAAAAGGAATTGCTTGTTATTGGTTTAAAGGGGGACAAAAACAGACAAGTCGACGGGATAAGGGCAAACACAAGCAGCAGATTCCTTTTGAAGCTGTCTGGAAAAAAAAAGAAAAAAACTCACAAAAACCTTTGAACACAGCAACCCGCAGTGACCTACATTAAAAAAATCCCCAATTTTGCCCCCCGCCCCCCACCCTCATTTCATGCTGATAACACAAACATCCCATTTGAGTGTCTTTTTGCGCTGTGCCATTTGCCACCCACTGAGCCCAAATGACTGCAAGAGCTGCAGAGCTGTGCGTAAAATTAAACCGTGACACGGTTTAATTTTTTATCCCGACACTAGGCTTTGTCGGCGAAAAAAAAAAAAAGCTAAATATCATTCTAACATGGAGAAATTACCGGTTTTACTCAATTCTGCACACATAACAATCATTGATTTGTATGTGATGGGTTTATGTGAATGAACCAGACTGTTTTTAGGAGTCTGTAGAGTGTTGTGGCTGAGTTTCTGTTTGTTTTTTAGCTTTTCAGCTTTTCATCCATCACCATTGAATAAACCACAGCATGATACCAGAGAGAGCAGTAAATCAGCTTAATGCGCTATAACAAACACATAGAAAAAGGTTGAAACATATTGACTGAGAAAAAACAGCCATTCATCAATAGGCTTCTAGGAGGGAAAAGGGGCTAAAGTGAGTCGATACACAAATGCACACACAGTTTCAACACGCTTCTATATAGTTAGTTCGAGGTGTAGTGCTCAGTCTGTATTCCTCACCCTGAACACACACACACACACACACACACACACACACACACACACACACAGCATATTCAGCCACAGCATCAATACAGGTAACATTTACTGTCAGGTGGCGACAACATAATGAGAAAACACAGCGTGACCTTCACGAGTGCTGCTTGGGGAAAGTGGCAAAGCACGGCATAATATTCTCTTCACAAACAAAAGCAGAGTCAGAGGAAATGTGAATCCCTAACAACGGAAGGGACAAACCAACAGCGAGCGCAGGGTGCCGTTTACCCACAGGTATCACAGTGTGGACAGAGAAACAGAAACATACACTTCCTCAGCATTGATAAGAGCATTGTGTACATTGTGTGATTGTAATTGATAGGATATGGGATAGAAATGAGAAAAAAAATTATGTGGTTTAACACACTGCGCCTTGTACCTTAATGGCCACTAGGTGGACGTTGATAGGCGTTTGTTTTAAAGTCAGATGTGATATTTTAGCACTTGTGTTATTGTCATTAAAAGAAATGATGGGCAAAAATATAAAAGTAGTAAGTGCTTGTTCTGGAATTTATGTTTCTGTGAATGTCCAAAGGTGTTAGAATCAATATTTGGACCAAACCCATTTAGTGTCACTAAACCCATTAACCCATAACAACCCAGACCCATTTCTACTTATAGGAAAATGATGAGGGATGGAACACAGACTAAGTGGATCACATAGAACACATTTCTGATGTTTTCTCAATTTCATTTTTTTTTTAATTCAAAATATTATAAAAACTTTTTTTTGACCCTAATATTAGAATGTGTTTTCATTATTTTTTGTTTAAATTTGTTCAAATGTACTTTCAATTTAGCAAAATAACATATATCAATCAAAAATAAATGAAACACTAAAATTAATTGATTAGCTTATCACCATTTTAGTTATTGTGACAGATACCTTACAGCGATATTTACCTAACATGCCCTGCGTTCCGAATCGCATACTCTTTCTTTTTTCTATTCCACATACTACATCCGACGATAAAAATAATCTAGTTAGGATGCAGTAGGCATACTATTGGGACACACTTTTACTCTTTTATTTCATCATAACATTGCACCTTGACCTTGCTTCTTGCTTTTATAACCGGCGCATCCCCGTTTGTTTTCATATGGAGGCTTCGTCGATGTAACGTCACTTTCACGTGCGCACCGGATTGTGGGTCAGAATCGCCCAAATAGGATGCAGTTTTCAACACTAACAATCTTGGCCGGGTGAAGTAGGACATCCGGGTACTTCTAACCATCCTACATCTGGCCACAAGAATCGGGACATCTTAAATCTTTTTTCTACATACTATAGTAGAAAGTATGCAATTCTGAACGCAGGGTTGTTCTATATAAATTTGTTTATGAAATATGGTCGGACTTGGATAAAGGTAATACGGGACACCCTATTAAAGCATTAGAATTGTTAAATGGGTTTTAACTCACCTTTAGTAACAAAAAACAAGCTTTTTGCTTTTGCTTTTTGCTAGTTTCTCCAATTGTGTGCACCTGTCACACTGCAATCTTTGGGAATTCACTTCCTGACACAGTCACATGGCTGTCACATGACAACCACACTAGGATGTTGAGTATACTAAGGGACTTAATGAGTAAAAATCTAGTATAAACCTGTATGAGGTAAATTGTAGGACATTCAAAGTGTTTATGACGTGAATGTCACCATGGGTCCTTAAACTAGCATTTATAGGTTTATAGACAGGGTGACCACTGCAACCACAGTATACAATAGGAGAGGATTTGCATTTAAATGACCTGGTCAGTGATGAAAAGTGAGCAAAAAATAATTTTAATGTCAATGGCATAAATGCTCGACATTGGCAGGAAGGAACTTCTATAATTTCTGGTGGACAACACTGAAGTAATTAGCTGAACAACAAATACTAGGAATATTACTTGTGATTTTTTTTTTATGTATGCACATGTTATGTATTCCTAATGCACGGTATTATGATACATTTAAAGTCCATTATTCTCAAAAAGTCCTGTAATGTCAACAGCTTTCAGTCAAATTAGATATATTATTAGGTTATATTTTTCAGATCTTAATCACAGTCTAATTTGTGTGTGTGCGTGCGTGTGTGACTTAACATGTACTATACTGTGTTTCTGATGCTTAGGTTGCATGTTTTAAAATGAGTGTATGTATAAGTGTGATCTTTAAAACCCTGCTTCAGACACAGACAGTGTCACACACAGACATATTACCTGACCTACAAAAAAAACACCAATCTACTGAGGACAGGCTCTGACTTGCTGTGTCACTGTGTTCTGGATTGTTTTTTTTAGAAGTGCCAATATTTATCCTGCTCAGTGAAGAGAGCAATTATCCCCGTACTGCAGAGCCCAATGGTCTCATTGCATAATTTCAGGTTCAGTTATTACACAGAAGTGGCTTAACCATTCATTGTTTTATATGAAAGGCTTACTCTAAACCTCTTCTATCCAATGCAATGTTGGATTGGCCCGATTAAAAATACAAGCCAACGTAAGGGAGACTGGGCAACATGTACCTGCAAATGTCAAGGCAGGTTCCTGTATGTCAGTGTCTGGGGTTAGTTCTGACCAGAGCTGGCTTATAGTTCCCCTGTCGTGTTGACTCCTGGCAAAGATGGAGGAGCTGTGTAGTTTGGTTTGTTGACCCACACAGATGTTCGCAGTGCGTCGGGTCACGGATTGCTCCGGAGACGATCAATGTGTTAACATTCTGGCCTAGAAAACGATGTCCTGGCAGAGGGAGGTAGGCTCTCTCAAACCCCTATTCAGATCGCATGACACTGGGGCACACAGAGTGAAACCAATAGTTGTGAGAGTCCTCCAAGGAGAGTGGAAATGCATGTAAAACAACACTGGCAATGTCATTGGGAACCTCTTCCAAAATAGAAATAAGGTTTCGATATAATGTGAACATCTACAGTGTCTGTAGGAGGAAAATAAATGTCATTGTTTTTTTTTTGTCAACTCGACTATTTCAGCAAGTGTTCAGCCCAAAATGAGTCCCATTGTGCATTAGCTTCTGTAGTTTGATAGGATAACTCTCCATTGTAGTCCCACTACAACCTTGACAACATAACAGTGAAAAACACCTCTGATACAACTCAAACCTTGTACAATCTAACTAGATTTTTTTCTGTATTATTTCCCGTCTGAATAGACCGCAAATCACAGCCAGCAGTTCAGAAATCCAGACTTTTTTCCGAGCAGCTGAAGTGTTGACACCGTTGCCGCCTTCTTAGATTGGACAAACTGCGATTGGGTCCAGTATAGGGAAAGATTTTGTGATGTGCAGGTCAAAAGACTTCAGACGTAGAGTGTAAACGAGCTGTGTGAATGTAGTCGATGGCATTTCCCTGGCTTTAACTTCACATGTAGTTGGTGACATCTTCACGTCACAAAATGTGAAAAAAACTGTGAAAAGTTTGAGTTCTTCAATTTAAAAGATGTGAAATAAGTAACAGTAAATACGTGTGTACGATCTGGAAAAAGGTGTAGCTGATCAGAGCTCATGATCTCCAACGGATTTGAGATTATTCCAGACACATCAAAAGTAATACACTGTACATGTGTCTATTTAAGTCGATACAGCTCAGCAAACACAGGGTCTCTGATGGTGAGATGGTGGAATGTGAATGATGTGTTCTGAAGGGTTATTAAGGAATGTAAATTATGATTACTTTTTCAATGTCCCTGGCCTTGAATAGCTCAGTGCGCTCTAGATAATAGAGTTCTCTGCTATGTAAGAAAAAAAGCAGATGAGCGGTCTTTAGTCTTGAAGTAAAAAACTGTGAAAAGATCTTTATTTTGCCTTTAAGCAGTGCACAGAATAACAGTGTACAGGCTCCTTGGAAACCCAGTTTGACTATATGGCAAACACAGGACTTATACTGTTTTAATAAGGTCTGAATCTGAATAGCCAACCCTTGGTATCCTTGTGTAAAGTTGCAGCGATGACTGAGGTGGTTCAGGCAGCGCTGCACTTTGTTTGACTACAGGAGGTCAGGGCAGACTAGACTGGTGTCTGTTACAAATCCCTGCTGAGCCCTGCAAGGTGACGCATGCAGCACTCTAGGACTGACAGACAGAACCAGGAAGCCTTCGTAATCTGGACCTTTTTTAATGTGTCATTGGCGGAAGATTTCGAAAGGGTTAAAAAAACAAATCTACATTAACTTTGCATGGACCTGAGACAAATTAAAATGGCTGAAATGTTGTGGACATTTCCAAACAAGTCCATTGCATCAGTTTTAAGAAACAGTTAAGGTGTTCTCACAACATTAAAAAGAAGTTCAGAGGTAGAGATTCAAGGTACAGTGTGTAATATCGGTAGCCTGGAAATCCAGACCCTGATATCTCAAACGATAGAGGGTCTGGCCACGATCAATAGTAATTTCCAACTCAAGGGGCGGCTCCTACGCGTGCATTTCAAATGCCACTGCACGCAGTTGGATAGCACTACAACCAATCAGAGCGATGCACAAGGTGATGTAAGCCCCATTCGTTTAGCGAACAGCTGTTAAACTGTTAAATTAAACTTTTGCCGTTGTCGGTCGGCAAAACAGAACATTCCACTTACTTGCTAATGAAATATTTGAGTGCCGTCTTCCAAATCGTAAAGGGTCGAGGCCAAAGCAGTCTCAAACTCACACAACATATCCGCAGCCATCTTTGATGGATGTTTACTATCATGGCTTCGACGTCGCATGCACGTCACTGTCGTCATCCGGTTACGTCCTCCCCAGAGTACCATACAAAGGGCTTTGGCCCGCCCATATTAGATAGAACCAATTGAAACGTGAGCCCAGATTTCTGGTCTTTTTGAAAAAGCTTCAACAGAGAGTTTCCAGACCAACAGGCGCAGCAAATTTAATTTGCCAGCGCCTAGTGGCAGGTCTGGGAATGCCAGGCTATAATATCGGAGTATTTAGCTGTGTTTTGTGGTGAGCTTGTAGATTGCAATGCTCCCTTGCCAACCCCTCCCATTCAGAGAATTTACAGAAGGTACAATGGCCTTCAAGGACAAGAAGCTAGTAACTAAAGTTGGCATCATCCAGCACCCAGCCTCAAGGCATTCCACAATATCAAATGAAGACATGAAGATTGATTAAGTTAATTATTCTATAGCACCTCTTAATTTTCCAACAGGTGCATTTCCCACATAAACGTACTATACAAAAACTTGTAAGGCCGGTTTGTCCGGTATGTGCTAACTGTAGAAACATGGCGGTGCAACATGGCAGCGCTACCCACTCCTATATAGATATAAAAGGCTCATTCTAAGGAATTATACACTATATAAAACAATTGAATACTATATTCCATTTCTACCAAGTCTGTTTTGCAGAATGCCAATTAGACCTGCACACTGTACCTGGCTATTACTTACATAATGAAGCTTGTTAGCAAAGAGTGCATAAGGGCTAAGCATGAAGAGGATGACACCAACATTCTTCTTAACCCCGCCTTAAAAGTTCTAATTGGTCGATGCCTTTCTCCAACCAGCAGAGAGCAATGTCAAAGGACACAACCCCAGACATGTATGAATCCCTTAGAAAAGCTGTCAGGAAGATTTAACATGCTATTTTCAGTCAATTATTTAACCCACTGTCTATTACTTGTGTTCTGATAGCAGGGCACCATACAGTACACATTAACTTTGAGCCTGCAGTATTCGCTTCCAATCTCCTGGTGGAACAATCCATAGGAGAATTCATTATCCACCAGTAGTGTCTTTCCCTGTGATTCCACAGATGTCAGCCCTCGTCCTGCTCAGATAGCCGTATATTTTCTGTCCAATCTATTCCCAGGACTTTTGCTCATAAGCTCCAGCGACAGCATCTATGTGCCGCAAAATTAATACTGTGTCTTGGGCTGTGATACCGTGTGCTTATTGGGGCCCCTTATCTCCCGATGAAGCCACCCAAACACATTTAGAATTTGGAGGTTCCTGCGGTACATGGCCTCCTGATAAGAGGCCGTGTAAAATATATATAGAGAGAGAGAGCCTCAGTCCGTCTGTCTCTCGCCCACTCCTTCGCACATTCATAAACACACACATTTGATATAAAGAAGAAAAAACACACTTCTCAAGCTTGCACACACAGACAGAGACACATGCCCACTCTCTAACATATCCGCAGTAACCTTTGGAGGTCATTATGAGGATGAGGTCAGTTAACCTTCTGGGGCCTCATTTATAAAGCTTGCAGCGCACAAAAACCTTGCGTAGACGGAAAGAAATGTGCGGGAAAATGTGCGGTGGCAAACGTTGGTATTTATAAAAACATTATTTGCGGAGAAGTATGCGTATTCCTACGCCAACTTTCGACCATGCGTAGAGCTACCGCAAGGTTTTCCTGACTCGGGGAATCAGCGACACTCAATGGCAACACCACGAAATAAAGCTCAGTCATATGAGTCAAACACAGTCAAACACAGACAAATGATGCTTGGCACCCAATCTATTTATTCAATAAAATGTATAAGCTTACCTATAGTTGCGAATATATGGCTACTGTAGTCTATGGCATGCGGTTGTGATGTATAGGTTGAATTACTTATCAAGTAGCCTAGGTCTACATGTTTTGGTTATTTTATAAATTGAATCTTTTAGCGCTACTCTATAATAATATCCTATACGTCGGGAGGTGTTTCCGTGAGTGCCCAGCGGGAGAGCAAATTTTAAGAGGTGAGTAAAAAGTAGTTTTGTACAAAGTTAAGCCCAACAGATATTAATTAATTTGTATATTTTGTTAGATAAAATCATGCTATGAATTTAGCAAATCATTACACATCTCTTTCCCATAACAATTCACCCTGGAAGATTAAACTGTAATCTGACGTTGTTGGAAATGTCTTGATCTCACGGGAGATAAACAATTCTCTCGAATAGACCATAGGCATTATTTCACTTGTCACACCATATTTTATATAGGCCTACACATTTTACTACAGGTAGGCCTACGTTAATACGTGATATTGCATACAGTAAAAAGTTGGGCGAAACTGCTTTACAAAGACTACAACGACTGTGCCAATCATGATATGTGATAAGCGCGCGGGTGTATGTGTGTGTGTGTGTGTGTGTGTGCCAGTTTCTGCAGCACATGCACGTCACGGGCTTTCTTCCTTCACAGTCGCTTTCTTTGCGGCTGGTTGCCTCCCTTTTTTCCTCATGTCAGTCAGAATTCCGTGCTTATTAAGTGCCTCATCATATTCAGGAGCTATTTAGCATTCGCCATGTATGGTAGAATGTGGGATGAAATTGGGAGGTGAAGTGGGAGGACACGGGGTGGGCACAATTCACCTCAGGTGGGTAATTATAAAGGGAAGATTGCGTGAAACTGTGCGCCGCACAGTTTTATAAATCTGAATTTTTTTTTGCGCAGCACATTTTTGGCTTTCTGCGGACGCAATGTTTTAGGATGGTTTCTACGCACACCGTTATAAATCAGGCCCCAGGTGATTAAAGATGTTGATTATAAAAACGTCTCATTGCCTTTACCGGGCAACAGGCAGAAAGTTGAGCTGCAATAACAGCAGAGGACAGTGTTTTTTTCCCCGACTGTATGGTTTGAAATCCCCCTTCCCCCACAATCCCCTGATGTTTCTCTCTTGTATTTTAAGAACGATTGATCAATTAGAATTTACATTGAAGTGCTATTGTGGGGGGCTGTAGTTCAGTAGATGTCATGTCCAAGTGTCCCTGGGCAAGACACTGAATCCTAACATCGCTCCAGATAGTTAGCTTGCACCCTGCATGGTAGCTGCTGCTATCAGTGTATGAATGTCCAGTTTGTAATGTAATGTCATTGTGACTTTCTAACACTAAAATTAATTCTGATTGTGGATTGTGGATAAAGAAGCCAAACCTGGGGGCGCCCTTAGCTCAGATGGTAGGGCGCCCCCCCCCATGGGCCTCGGCCAGCAGCGGACCTGGGTTCGATTCCAGCCCGTGGTCGTTCTCTGCATGTCACTCCCCTCTCTGCCCCATTTCAACTCTGTATCTACACTATCAATAAAAAGCATAAAAATGCCAAAAAATATCTTAAAAAAAAAAAGACAAACCTGGATGGTGGATAAAATAGATGTACCGACTTAACCAAACAACCACTGGTAGCCTACAGCATTAACTGCATTTCACTAGCAACGCATCAGGGACACTTCCAATTGAAATGTTGGCCTACATCTACTCAACATCACTCGTGATCGTGTTTCAACCTCGCCGTCAATTCCACCGACAAAAGGGATGAAGGACGGCCCGCAATCAACTCACTCAGCACTTTCAGATTCAGTCCAATTGTATCAGCGTTTGTTCCTGCTGATGTGACAGAAATAAAAATCACGTCGCTCCGAGCAAGTCTGTCAGCAAAAAGCCTAAATAACAAACTGGGTTATATTCTCTGTGCATTCACACTCAACACGGTGGTGACACGCTGCTGCTACTGCTGCTTCTATGCAGGACTTGGAAAAGTAACACTTAAACACACCCCCCCCCTCCCCACACACACACATATCACACACACACACACACACACATACAAACACGTCCTACTTACATGCCTCTCTTGAAAGTGAAAATTGGTCTCAAGTGCATGTCGGAGAGAGAAAAAAAAATCAAACAACAAACTCAATGTTTTTGCACACTGTTTATTCTCTCCCCGACTTACTCACAAAATCACTACCTCCTACACAAGTGGTCACACACACACACACACACACACACACACGCACACACACACACAGCTTGCTTAGTGAGTATATATGGAATAAATTGCTATGAATGCTCCAGCAGCTCTTAACAGTTACCGATCACATACACAAAACAGTGAAGTAGTCATCAAAACCCACTCATGCGTTCGTACACACACATTGACACAAATGCAGACACACACAGATGTACACACAGCCTATATGTGACAAATAGCCCGGCAAACAAGCGTGTGTGAATTAAGTGAGATCTACAGTGAACATGTGATGCCACGGCGAGGGAATGGTCTGCCCCATATGTGCTGTATATCTCAGCCTCTCTCTCTCTCTGTCTTTGCTATGCTCTCTCACTCCTTACCTACTTGTTCTGTTGCCATCTGGATTTCCACACTATATACAGTATCTCTCTCTCTCTCTCTCTCTGTCCCCATTCCCCCCTCATGTTCTTATCACATTCCTTGATTCTCTTCTTTCTGTTCTGTTATTTATTCCCTTATACATCTGTGCCTCATTATCACTCTCTCTCCCTCTCTCTCTTTCTGGCTGTAAATGAGGATCCATCTGTACTGTACATCAAATTCGCAGTGTATTTTTTTTTAATTTTGTGTGTGTGGCTTGACTTTAATGCGGTTTGTGTGTGATAGGCACCATGTTGTACAAAGGTTGACAATATCAGCGCAAAAGAATGAAAAAACTATGGTTTGTGAACGCATTGAAATAAAACATTTAAAATAAAAGATTACAAGACAGACTCGAGATGCAAGCCAGTTTTTTTTTTAAGGCTGTCTTCACCCCAGAAAAATGTTACATCAAACAACATGTGCTTGCCCTTTCTTGATAAGGACTTATTGTAGCAGTAATAGTGTGACATTGTTATTGTTATTGAGAAAGTAGTGAGATCACCCGGCTTCTTTTCACTGGCCAATCATCTCAAGTGGCTGAGGCTACATTAGCTGCTAACATATAACACACCCGAATCTCTGACAAAACTGTTAACAGCTGAGATTGGTTGTGGGTAATGTCGGCGCCAGGTTTGAATAAGTAAATAAAATACCTATTTAAGCTCTTTTAACTAATAGTAGTGTGGTCCTTTTGATAGATTATGACACATTACCTTTTTTTGTTTTGTTTTTGGCTAGGGGACTTGTTTTTTTCAATCCTTTTTGTTGTGTGTGTCCAGTGGCAATATTTTCTTAAAAATCCTTGCTTTACAATATATGCACAATGCTACTACAATATTAGTTTTGTCATTTCATAGACAGGGTCAAGCTTATATACAGTAAGTTATATTCAAACTGGTGCATAATCTAAATTCACCTGTTTCCCTGGTAGTATACACTGTAATGTATTTTGGTTCATATTGTTGCGTGTTCCTGGAGCTAACCATTACACATAGTTGGGTTTATCACTGCAGCATCGCTCATGTCTTCCTTACTGTATCCCTTTAGGGTTTTTCCCCTTTGAAAAGCCAGCTACTCTTGATCTATATACACCAGTCCCTATTCATTCCTTCTTTACTCTCACTCTTCTCTCCCCTTTCACCTCCTTAAGCTCTCTCTTTCTCTCTCTCCACTTATCTCACTCTCTCCTTATCTGTCCTCCCATACCCTATATAGCACAAGGGGTTGTATCTTAATGTAAGAGCAGCAGAGCCATTTACAGGCCTCTGGTTATTGGTTGAAAAGGGGGTGTGAAAGGAGAAGAAAAAAATAGAGAGAGAGAGAGAGGGGGGGGGGGTCTCAGCTGAAAATGTACAGTATATTTGCATAAACGCCACAGCATCAGTCCTGTAAACAAATGCCCCAAAAGGAACTGTGTTTAAAAATGTGAGTGACAGAGCCCACCGCGTAGTGACAGTGCTAATTATGACGGCAGCAAAGGAGGAAGTCAACTGTTGTCAAAGAGCAACGACGAGCTATGTTAGAAGGGTCACACCAAAAAAAATCCAAGACCAAATCCAGCCAAGAGTTGAATCTACAAAGAGTTATTGCTGTGTAGTCCCAAGCCTGAACAAAAACAGACCAGCCAAACACTGACCACAATGATTATGTATTACCACAAATATGGTACTGTAGTTACTGGGTTGCAGGGTCGGTGGTTCGATCCCCCGTCTCCCAGCCACATGTTCAAGTGTCCCTAGGCAAGGCATTTAACCCCTAAATTTGTGCCCGATAGTTAGCTTGCACCCTGCCAGGTAGCTGCTGCTATCTGTGTATGAATGTGCGTGTGATTGGGTGAATGTGTATAAAACAATTTAAAGTGCTTTAGGTATGTGAAAAACAAGAGAAAACACTGTCTAAGCGTAGAGCACTTACCATTTATTATACAGTTAGAACGTACTAAGAGATGGACTGATACATTGTTGAGTATTTTGACAATAAGAACATTTTGAATAATGGCAGCAGACTTTCTCTTTAAAAGAACCAACATACCTTTGCTATACTGCTTTACATGGTAAAAAGTATAGTTTGTAAGGCAATGTGCAGGGATTGAGCAAAAAAGGAAGAGAGGAAAAAGCAATAGAATAATATGGAAGGGGAAAGAGGATGAGAGAGAACAACATCCTTTTCTTCCTATGTAAAGAATGCAAGTGTGCAAAGCATATATACATAGAGAGAGTGAGAGAGACAGAGACAGAAACTGGGAGAGGGGGAAGGAGAGAGTGATGGGAGCAGGCAGTCAGGCAGAGCAGTGCAGAAGAGGGATGGAGGGAGGGAGTGTGTCAGAGGGAAAGAGGTGGGGAGAAATCAAACACGCTCGGCACGTGATTCAATCTGTTCACATGGCCTTATATTACGCCGTTATAAATACTTAATGTGAGGTGGTGGGCAGGAGCAAAAGACCCTCGCCTCTCCCCTTTGAAATTGGAGCGTCTTCAGAACATCTGACACATGTGAACCAAATTTTTTTTAAAGGCAACAAAATAACAGTATATCGCCATGAGGCCCCTACAGAGAGAGTAATGCAGAGATAATGCATCAGAGCGTGTGTACAGCTCTGTTGTAGCTGGTCTGAAGCCGTCAGCTGCTTTCACAGTGTCTGTGTTATATAATGATGGATAAGGCCTGTGTGCCGCTCTAGCTCCTCGCTCCTATAGAGGCATGAATCAAAACCCAGGGATGTGTCCTAAATATAACACAGACGCGCACACACACACACACACACACACACACACACACACACACACACACACACACACACACACACACACACACACACACACACACACACACACACACAATGTAAAGGACAGCGGTATAGCTCTATCCAGCATTATTTCCACAAAACGTCAACCTGATTAGGTCCGTGCCCAGCACAGCACTGGGAGATTTTTTTTTAAATAGGATGAGGTGGTACATTGGGATTCCTGGATGGGGACAAACAAGAGAGTGTAGCATCTGCACTAGCTGAGCCAAGCAAAATCAAAGAGGATGTCGGGGTTGCAGGTGTAGGGCTAGTATTTTTTTTAGAAAGGGCACATTTTTATCTTAATTGTAGGCATATGCTGTAATTAGGCTATGTGGTTCTGTAAAGCTAATAGGCAGATGTTAATTCAATTCATGTTACGTCAGGAGACTTGGCCTGGTTATGGTGCTGTGGTATGGTTTGAGTTATATCATCACGTGATATGGTGTAATGAGTAGGCTATGTATGGTGTGGCATAATCACTTCTAACCAGGGTAGTAGAATTCAAAGGTCCTACCCCCTGGCGCCATCTTAAGAACGCCCACATTCATAGAATTCATATGTGTTATTATCTGCATGTATATATTTGGAGATTGATTGTATTCCTTTGTGATCTCCCCACTGGTCTGTTATGTACATGTGACATTCTATTGCATGTCTGTCCGAAGGGATTCCCCCCCCCCCCTGCTGTCATTCTGCTCCAGTTGTCCCTTTGATTGTGCCATATTGTGTACGGACTGTGAAGCCCACTGAGGCAAACGGCTACAGTATGGGCTATATAAATTAAACTGATTTTGAATTTTGAATTGAAAGAAAATATATAGGCCTATATATAATTGAATAAAAAATGATAAAATGTCCTTGAAAAAGACTGACTGTCTCACAAACGAGAATGGATTTCTGATTAGATCTGCCATAAGGAATAACAGGATTTACTGGCATATGACATATGGTGTATGTTATAGTGTTGTGTGTGTTGTGGCAGGGTATGTTTATCTTATAGCCTGTTCACTGCATTCACTACATGTTGATATGTACTATATATTCCGTTCCTTATCTAAAAGACAGCATCACATAACTATGCAGTAAATGTTCTATGTGATCGATCTATCCAAACTGAGATATATTAAACGATCAATGTGGAGGTAAAAAAAAAATAAAAGATTGTTAATTATGTTATCACTCGCCCCTCAATATACAGTAGGATATATCTGCCATTGCATAGGCACAGCATAGGCTCTCATTTGACTGGGTTCGGTTTGACACGGTATGTGTCGGTAAGTCTGTCAGGAAGCGTGGGCGTTGCTGTAGTATCAATGGGCTTCTTTACACACACATCATCAAACACACGCCTACACACACAAACACACACACACACACACACACACACACACACACACACACACACACACACACACCCTCGCCCATGCAAAAACAAGCGCGAGTATGAAGACGCATCACACACACACCACATCTCCATCACAAAACGTCCCAGGAACGCGTTTTATGAATGACAGTTCAGACCAGAATTATTTCACCTTTCGAATGGCAGTGGCGTAAAACGCGGAGCCCGACTGTTTTTTTTTTTCAGCGTTTGTCAAAGACATAGTCCCGCGCTGCTACACACTACGCCAAAGCACAACCCGAAGCTGAATGAAGGAGGAAATACTATGACTGCACATGGACTGTGCACCGCGGAATAAAATCACAAAACCCGGCCCGTACCTTAGTGCCACAGAGTAGGCTACATATTTGTGTCATGGTTGTTGTGAGCCACCTTAACATGTAATGTCAGATCTATTTGTAATGTCAGATCTATCTTTTTATTCTGGGGGGGGGGGGCTGGGGGGGGTAGCGTGTGAAAACGAGCCATTCATGCTCAGCAGTCCATCCCATGCAGCGTTTCAGCACCACGGACAGCGCTTTTATTTTTATTTTTTTCATTTCAGCATAGACTGTCACTCCTCTGCTGTTTTATAATAACACACCTTCGGATAGCCTAGATGTCTCCTTCAAATGCATGCACGAGCGCAGGGAATATCTCTGTGACACCCATACGTGTACAATCTTAACCAAATGACAACTGCTCTCTTGTTATCTCCATCGACCGTTTCCGTGTTGAAACCAAACACACGTTGGGATACCCAGAGCGCTTCACCCATCCCCGTGTATCCCAAACAACTCCACTACCACAAATACTGCTGCTGCTCATACCTCGCCATTCCCATTCCGGGCCCTCCGACTCCCACTCCGTTGACCGGCTTGACGTGCGGTCCTGTCCCCGGTCCTCCGGGCATCGCCGAGCCCATCATGCCGGCGGTGGCGGCGGCTCCAGGCTCACCGGGCAGCCCGCCGCCCTCCATGCTCGCTTCGTTCCCCATCTCGCTCTCGGCTCAGGAGACGGGAGGTGGAGAAAAAGGGTGTCAGGACAAATCGGCGGTGTTGTCTGTTTTTAATCTCTATATGTTGTTCTTTTTTCTTCTTTCTATAATCAAAAAAAGAATGATTGGAAAAAGGGGGGAGAGAGAACACTGGGAGATCGACCTCAGCGTTGCTCCTCCATCACCGCCATCATCGGGATCTTCGTCGTCAGCCTCAGCACCAGCCTCAGCCTGCTGCCTCCTCCTCCTGACGCGATGTACGGGAGCGCGCCGCGCGACCACGGCAAAGGGGGAAATGAATAGAATAGCAGGAGAGGCGAGAGAAAGCGAGATTACATTAGATCAGATCAAAGTTAAATGAGTCCCCGTGGGGCAAATTAGGTGGGAGCAGCATCAAGATTTGGACCCACAACGAGCAATGAGAAGAAGCGCCGCACACTGTGACCTCCAGTGGGCGATCATCAGTTAAGGAAAACAGACACAGAAAGAGAATTCAATTAGATTACCCAGGAAGCTTTTCATTTAGGGCTGTTTAATCCCTGGATATTGCCTCTTCCCCTCCGTTCATATCTCGTAACAGTTCGTTTTAATTTACTGTAATGTCTTAGGCTATATGAATTCACCACATTCAGTTTAGTGCCATCGTAAAAAGGGTAAATTGATTTTAGGATTCTCACCTCTGAATGAAGCAATAAAGCTCAAGTAAACCACCAATAAGCAAGACGAAAAATTAACGTTATGAACAAAATAGGCCTAACAATACATTACGTGTACTTAAAGAGCAAAATAATTACAAAGGATGAGCTTAATGTAGTAAATGTGCATGTTTGTCTGTGTTGATATGCCAGACGTCTATCGAGGGCACAATAAACACCATCTATAGGTATGTCTGTATTTGTCCGAAAAATGTATGTAAAAAAGTTTGTATTAAAAACTACATTTTAAAAATATGTTTTTTTAAAGGGCAGAAGCGCGCAAACACAGACGCGGGCACACTGCTCACAGCTTCACTACTGCTGGGAAGAGGAGAGTGAAGGAGGAGAGGGAGGGAGCTACGTCCATAGACTGTATGGCTACAGCATACGTGCGCGTTCACACGATATTTTCTCACCTAAAGAAGGGCAAGATGAGGGACGTGGACGCGCAGGGTGTCAGGATCCTCTGCAACGGCGCATCACATCACGTGTCCAAAAGCCCTCCATGGTCTCACACACCTGCCGGCTACACACTGTGTATTCAGAGAGATTCCCTCCTGTTTGCATTCATTGGTTCACCCGAAAACAATTTGTCAGTTGATTGTCTGATTGGACACAACGACTTCATTTAGACAGGCTAGGCTACTATATAGGCTCTGTATGCCTCGCCAGAGAAATACATTTTTTTAAGATTTTATTTATTTCAATGTATTCTTTTGGATAAAAATCAACCAAATCTACAAAAAATACTGAATAAAACAAAAAAAAATAAGGATTCTTTATTTGTGTTGAGTGACCAAGATCAGCTGACATGTTTTCTGTGCATGTCTCTATGCCTGTTGGCTTCGAAAAGCTGTAACCTTTGTATTGCTCGTATTAAATTTGACTTGAAGCAGCTCAGCATCAATATCAGTTTAGAGTGGCGAGGGCAAAACCACCAACACACAGATCTAAGGGAAAGAGTTTTTGAAAATAAAAAAACTGTGAGAAAAGGGGGTTTTAACCCAGCCACTGGGAAAAGGTCCACTCTGTATCCCAATGCCAAGTGTCTCCCTGTGAGAGCAGACTTTATAGAGATGAATAAACCTTGCCAGCTAACTTCAGCGCTGAGGGGAATACCATGCACTATCTCTCTCAGCGTAAAGGAAAGAGAATGAGTGGATAGAGACTGGGGTTGTTTTCAAACGTCCCAAACAGTGCTTCTATTTCTGTCCATTTAAGACTTTTCATTTATTTTTGTTCACACATTGTGTGAGTTCCAGGCTTAAAGCAGCATGGCTTATGTTCACATTTCAAAAAATGATCAAGTGATTTTAGAACTTCTAACAGGGCTGTACCAGGAACAACATGAAATAATACAGATACAATATACCATTTAAAAATACCTTTTTTTTTACTTCCATTGGCTCAACATTTTTTATACCGACAGCATATGTCACAATTTGTGAGCTCCATGAATCCCTCCATCTCCAATGGATGAATACCTTTGTGGGTGCACACACACACACACACACAATGGTCACATTATGGCACACAATCCAACACCATGCGACAGAGCAGAAGCAGTGGCAATACTGACACCTGCCTCTAACATAGACGGTAGTACACCCTTGTCAACAGTCAGGCTTGAAGAGAGCCGAAAAAAGGACAAACATTTTAGTAACTAGAAAATGCATTTCCTGCTGAACATGCGTGTGAATGCTGAAACAGCTTACGCTAAACTGGATAGCTGAGTATGAAGATTTGAAAAAGTTTAAAAAGGTCTATAAAGGTTTGTAAAGTTGTTCAAGTTTATAAAGGTCATAATTGTGTAAAATAAGTCTAAAACGAGTTGAAAAGTTGAATATATAGAGGTTTGAAGAATATGTCTTGCAGAAATCAATAAGTTGAAAGACATGGATAAAAAAGACTGAAATAGTAATTGAATAGACTTGAAGCTAAACTACATTGATGGCTTGAATTTATATGAATCAGCTAAAAGTGTATAAAGATGTGGAAATGTAAGAAATAGTCTTAAGTATGACCAGTTGTGAATTGTTGAACTCTAATAGGAATGATGTTGAATTTTTAAAAAATTCTAGATAAAATTGAAAGACATGAACATTTATGTGTGAAATATGCCTTCAAAGAGCAGAGTGTTTACCCCATTTCAACTTTGTCTCTCCAAACTGTCTAATAAAGCAGAAAAGAAAATAAGAAAAAAAAGTGAAATTGCCCTTTAATGGTCAGAGTGGGTCACCAATGTGAGTGAGTGTGTTATTGAGGGTCTGTGATCAGGCAAACATCCCACTTTTTAGAGGCCTCAGAGAGGTCATTTCATCCAAATCTTCACCTCGAACCGCTGCCTCTAAAAGACAGTGAGTCTAAATGTCAAAATTAGTTAGAACCAGAAGAATCTGATGAAGACAGTGTGAACATTGTGTCTGTAATGTGAAGAATGTGAGAACCAGAGCATTTAAAAAGTGTGGTACTGTCTGCCTCTCTCCAGAAATGTCATGTCTCAGTTAACAAGGGAGTCTAGGTGGCAGTTTGTTGGACACCCATTTAGCTTGGAAGCCCAGATCTCCCATTGTGTATGTCCGATTGCTTCAGTAGTCACATCCATGCGACAGGCAGAATATGTCCTTCATTTTGATGTCATAATTATCCATGTAGTGTTTAATTTGTGGGAGTGAGAGGCAGTTATATATCATAGGTTTTGGTGTATTTTTACAACAGTTCTACACTGAAACAGTTGGTTCCCCACTCTGCCGCTGAACATTCCGTCCTATCCGGATCCCATTATAAATTTAGAAAGAGGCTGGAAAAAAAAAAAAAAAAAAAAAGTAAAACTAAGTTTGTTCAAAGACTGTTTAAGATTTTAAAAAGTTGTCAAATGATTGAATAGCTGTAATTCATGTGACTTGTTTGAATGGAGTCTGTAGCTGAGAAAATTGCTGGAGGAGATACGTTTCAAAGAGGAGGATGTTTAAGTTGAAATACAGTAGATAGATAAGCTCCACTGCAAACTTTACATTTATAACATAGTGACAAAGATTCTTAAAGACCAGTTTGATGAGATTAAAATAAAACAAAATAAATACAATTTTTAATTGAATATTTTATTTATTTATTTATAATGGATTTACATATGATTGAGGGCATTTCTAAAGATCCAGGGCTGTACAGTGCGACAGTTTTGATCGCATTTGCTACTGGAATTGATCATGTGCGATGATAAGTCCATTCGCACTAGTGCTACTTGATAATGAGGAGAGGCTGTCTTTGAAACACAGAGGAGAGATGCACAACACTGCTTAGAGGGCTCTACATTAACACTCCAAATGGGGGTAAATGTAGTCTTAGGCAAGTATGTTATTGAGTCCACCCTTCACTTTGGCTGGTGAAAGATATGTGTCCTCGGGATCTGTGCTCGTGCAGCGATTCTACCGTATAAAAACTTCACCAACGGTAATAACCGGAAGGAGATTACCGCAGTTAAGTTAGCACGTGTGCAAACAGAACATTTCCTGTGCGCCTTCACGTTAAAAGCCTGTTACTAGCCAAATGTTAGTTGACTTTTATTTTGAAGCCGGTAAGAACAGGAAGTTAGCGCTTCACAGCCCTGCAGTGGTCTAGCTAGAAAGGCAACTTATTCAGCTGCAGAGAAAAGTCATCAGTAGTCTAAAAACAAAGTTTGAAATAAGCCACTGCAGAACAACTTCCAACACATTCACAACAACCCATTTAATTTATCCTAAATTGTACCAATATGTATACTTATTTAATAGGCTATGTTTAATGTTTTAAAGTTTGGTTTTAATTAACAGAAAGACATTTTCTAAAAATGTTTGTTATTATTAATATAATAATTATATGTATATACAAAACATATATAGATATTATTTTTATATTTTTATGGGGAAAAATAATTCTGAATCAGCAAAAAATTGCAATTGGCAGGTTAGATTATTTTGTCTAAATTACAATCAGTGCACCCCTATTCATTCTTCTACAATTATTACTGCGCACACACTAGGATATACTATTAATTGAGAATCTCAAAGGAGACCAAGATAAGATGCTCAAAGGTAATTACAGTGAAATGCAAGGGTTAAGGTTATGCAAGTTTTCGATCATACTTTGTGTGCTACCAAATTTATTTCTGTGCTACTGAATTTTTTTGCTTGCCAGCACCATTGCTATCACCTAAAAAAATAAGCGTACAGGCCTGAGATCACACATGTGTTTTCTCCTAAAACTATTTATAAGAAGCAACACACTACATTTACAGTTTTGCAACAAACATTTTAAAAGTTCAGTATCTAAACTAAATCATTGAGAATCTTTGTACAATTTTAAAATGTCTTCTTCTACATCCGCTTTGCATGTGCTGTGCCAATATCACAGTTGTTCCCCTGTAAAGATTGACAAAACATTAGATGTCAAATATCCCAAAGGCACAACTATACATTTCCTAAAGTGAAATAATTAATTCACATCATAACACAATCAGCGTGATATTGCATTTTGTTAAACTAGTGAACAGATTTCAAAAAAAAAAAAAAAAAAAAAAAAAAAAAGTAAGAATGAACTTTATTTATCCTAATAGAAATTGTTGGATGTCTCATCAACAAACACAGACGGCACTGACCTTGCTGGCGAACTGGAGGGAGTGAAGAGTTTCCCCAAAGCTGTCTGGCTCTGGGGCGATGTTCACAAACATCAGGCCGGGATGAGAGAAACAGAAACACAACTTAGCATTAATAAACTCATAAGAAAAAACAAATGCTTAAAATGTCTTTATTTCTTACACAACTAAAATGCCAGTTATAATATTAACTTAAATTACCCAGAGACATTTGGAAACAATATTAAAAAATAGACCAATGATTGAGATTCTAAATTACAACATCATAAAAAGAGATAATCAAATCCTTCTCTCAATGTCTTAGAAATGTTAACACTTTTAAAGGATTTTTAATTTTCTTTTAAACATTCAAGGCTTTACTGTTAGATTAATTGAATGCCTTTTAAGACATTGCAAGGATTTGCAGGATCCCTGTTACTGGGTGAAATTTTAGTACATAGTAGGGCAATAAGTTGGCTGCCCTGCCCAGCGGCTGAGGCTGAGAGCTTACTTGTAGAATAATATGTTTATGAATATGTTAAGATCCCTGTACTGTGGAATATTATTACTTTGGTGTACTGAAGCTATGTTGATTTAGAACTCACGTTTTGCCGTTTCCTCCCAAGCAGCCCTGCAGGAGGTGGGTCAGCTTAGAGTTCCTGTATGGAATGTAGCCGTCCTGGAACACAAAAAAACAATTCATGTTATAAATGAAATAAATACTGAAACATTGACAGAATTAAGATATGCATTTTGTCACTCCCAGTTAATAAATCAAATATATTTGGCTTCACAAAAGCTGCAGTCTATCTGAACCAAGTGTTGTCTTTATCACCAATCCTCCTGTTGACAAACCTTGTTGGCCAACGCAGCGATGACAATTCCCAGGTGGGACAGAGATCCATTGATAGCCTTCATCTCTTTGAATCGCTCACCCTGAGGTTGGCTCTTCGACATCCGCTCAATTCCACCAGGCACAAAAACATGTCAAACAATACTATACTGATATGAAATCAGATTGCAAAGAAACTGCAATTATTCTGCCTCATCAAACAAGATACCCGTTAGTTACCTACCTGTTGGTTAAGAATCACAATAAGATGACTGCTGCATCAATAGACTAGATTTTAATGAGCTCTAGCCACAGGGTTCTGATATAAGCCACTTACAGTTGAACCACATTTCTGATACTGTCATGAGTGGGATTACACTCACATTTGCCATCCCTGCCAGCATTCACTCCCTCGATATCCAGCTGGAAGACTGAATGGGATCGAGAGGAGCGGTCATTCTGGAACATCTGGGCTGTGGAGTGATTCTTGTTGGCCAATGCAAGCAGGCCAAGAACCTGGCAGGAGGAAGGGAACGAATAGAACATTAACTGCAAGATAACAAATTCACACACTGATGGGTCAATCATACCTGTATGAATTTAAAAAATGAATGAGCCGAGTTCTGCTGTGGTTTACTATGATCTATTAATATAATGTACTATTCTTTTTATGCTTAACAGTAGTGTAACTAAAGTGACCGATATCTCTGCCTGTCATACCTGATCTTCGTTGGAGACCTTCTCATGGGTGAGGTTGCTGATGGTCACTTCGTTGTTGACCGACTTTTTGATCTCGTGCTCGGGTCTCTTCTTGGGCTTCCCGGTGTACAGGAGGCCGCGCAGGGTCTCGTTGTAAATCTCAACAAAGCTCGCCGTAAAGCTGAACTGAATGAACAGAAATGGCTCCAATATTTACTAAAAACAATGAATTTTCCCTCATCGTCCTCCACATATACACATTTGGTAGTTTGAAATGTTGCTTGTTTGTTTTGGTGGCTGGTAGAAACAGAAGCACACAGCATTAATCTACATCAGTGTAAGAAAAGAAAAGAAAATGTCCTCTAGTGTGGCACGACATTGGGTTGAGCATCAGTTAGGCAGCTTCTATACTCAACAAAAATATAAACGCAACACTTTTGTTTTTGATCCCATTTTTCATGAGATGGACTTAAAGATCTAAAATTCATTCCAGATACACAATTGTACCATTTCTCTCAAACATTGTTCACAAATCTGTCTAAATGTGTGATAGTGAGCACTTCTGCTTTGCTGAGATAATCCATCCCACCTCACAGGTGTGCCACATCAAGATGCTGATCTGACATCATGATTAGTGCACAGGTGTGCCTTAGACTGTCCACAATAAAAGGCCACTCTGAAATGTGCATTTTTTTGCTTTATTTGAGGTCTGGGGACTCAGAACCAGTCAGTATCTGGTGTGACCAGATATTGTTTTATTGATGTTTTGCCTCATGCAGTGCAAAACATCTTCTTCGCATAGAGTTTATCAGATTGTCAATTGTGGCCTGTGGAATGTTGGTCCACTCCTCTTCAATGGCTGTGCGAAGTTGCTGGAGACGGCTTATGGTGGAGAAATGAACATTCAATGCACGAGCAACAGATCTGGTTGACATTCCTGCTCTCAGCATGCCAATTGCACGCTCCCTCAATGCTTGTGGCATCTGTGGCATTTTGCTGCGAGACAAAACTGCACATTTTAGAGTGGCCTTTTATTGTGGACAGCCTAAGGCACACCTGTGCACTAATCATGATGTCAGATCAGCATCTTGATGTGGCACACCTGTGAGGTGGGATGGATTATCTCAGCAAAGCAGAAGTGCTCACTATCACACATTTAGACAGATTTGTGAACAATGTTTGAGAGAAATGGTACAATTGTGTATCTGGAATGAATTTTAGATCTTTAAGTCCATCTCATGAAAAATGGGAGCAAAAACAAAAGTGTTGCATTTATATTTTTGTTGAGTGTATATAAGGTAAATCAAGAGAGTTTTCCCTTTAAAACATAAACACCATAAAGATAACCAGTCGGTTTTTTTACATCCTTGATTTATATTTATTTCCATAGTAAAACATTGATAATACATTCAAGAAAAACATAACACAACAGTATCACTCTCCCTTTTAGCTTTTCTTCATTGCATTTTCTTTTGTTTCTTTGATGGTTCAGCCCCGTTATCAGTCATTATGACGACAAATAACTGTCTCAAACAAGGCTCCCGCTCCCCTTCCCTCTCCTGGAGGGATAGGCTTCTCAAATCGCGTTGCTGCGCCACACTGAAATCTGCGACCAATACGGATATGTGACCATAGAGCAGGTACGCGCGAACTGAAAATCGGACGGGGTGTGCGACCAGACCAAAAGCAGTATTAAGAACTATATAAAAACGTTTTTCTTTGCACTGATGGTCTCGTTTGCTGTTAAAGGTAATTTATGATTATCAAAGGAAACATGAGGCTGTTTAAAATATATTTAAATGTTACTCGTAAGTATTTTTGGCAAACTGCATTTGACATGGTGTATTGGGAAATCTTAAATATTTCTACCAAACTAAATAGCAGGAACGTATGGGTATTGGAACGCACCCCTAACCTTATTTTTAATGGGTCTAGTCCACTATCACACAGAACTTCACTGGTATTATCTTCAGAGGGAGTTCCTCGTCCCAAGTGTGAAAGTATGGAAACATCCTCTCAGTGAAAGTGTGTGTGAACTATACCACTCCGGAAAATTTTAGGAGCCCACTCCAAATGTTCAGTGTCTCTTTTTTTACTATTTATAGGCATATGTTTGAGTAGAATGAACATTTTGGTTTTATAATATAAACTACTGACAACATTTATACCAAATTCACAATAAAAATATTGTCATTAAAAGGATTTAATTGTTCAATAAGTTAAGTAAAGATAAAGATTTATGAAAAATCCAGACTGGTCTCAATTTTTTTCCAGGGCTGTATATACACACACACACACACACACACACACACACACACACACACACACACACACACACACACACACACACACACACACACACACACACACACACACACATTCCTAAACGTGTGTGTGTGTGTGTGTGTGTGTGTGTGTGTGTGTGTGTGTGTGTGTGTGTGTGTGTGTGTGTGTGTGTGTGTGTGTGTGTGTGTTTAATGGCCTAAATGGACATTCCAAGGCCATGACATCCTAATGGGTTTATATTTACCTGCTGCCTGGTTCTCAAGTTGTTCCGTTTGAAAACAACAAAACATGACTTCACTATGACCTAGTGACGTGCGTGTGTGTCTGTGTGTGTGTGTGTATTAAAGTACTTGCCACACACACATTCAAATGATCGACAAACTAAATTCTATTTAATATTTTACAACATATCCAACATGCTTACAAAACATTCTATGTACATTTCTTAAAAAATTATTTTCTGCACAATTGTAAATCAGACAGTGAACAACATACAAACAAATCCTTCTGTAATAACCTTCAGAATAGTGCTAGGAATGATTATGGAAAGTTTAGTTGATGTAAGAAATTGAGATTTTTGGTTCAGAGTATTGAAACAAACTAATGTTGAGATAATGTCCGTTAAAGATGGTTGTATAGGAGAAATATACAGACGCAAACAGACAAGGTTTAGTCAAATAAACACCTAAATGTAAATGTTGGACCTTTGATGTATACTAGTGTGAAAGAAGACATGTTATGGAAGATAAATAGAAACAAATCTATAAATTGACCAGTGCTTAGGGTTCCTAGTTGACATAAAAAAGTTAATTACATTTTCAAAACGGACACGGTGCCTTGAAATGATTAAACATCAGGTGTGTGTGTGTGTGTGTGTGTGTGTGTGTGTGTGTGAGAGAGAGAGTGTTCGCCGACAAAAGTGTGTCTTGAAACCATACACTTTAACCTACAGGTTAAAATCCCTCCGACGACATGACGGTATGGTGTTAATCTCAGAAATCTGCTGCTGACATTTAACACACACACACACACACACACACACACACACACACACACCATTCATAAAAGTCAAAACTGGAAAAAAAATACTATCCACGTCAAAGCTTTTGGGTTAGAATTTCAGGATGTTCTAAAAGGGCGGATGATGCAGCAGTGTCCATTATAAGCATGAATGGAATGTGTGTGTGTGTGTGTGTGTGTGTGTGTGTGTGTGCGTGCGCTGGTGTGTCCGTGTGTCCTTGGGCTGAGTATATAAGTCGACCTGAAATCGTCAAAGCATCAGAAATCTCCATCGGGACCAGCAACAGGTGAACTGCCACAATAAACAGAGAGAAGAAGAAGATTGGTAAGAAATTCACTATTCATTTTTACATTAATTAACATTACTAAAAATAAATACATAACAAGTAGATAGGTTCAATTGAAACATTGCACATTTCAATTGAACTTATCTGCTTTTCACTTTCTCTTCTATTTCATACATACTGTTTTATGTTGTACAAAAAATTCCTTTGCACTACGTAGTATTTAGTATGTATCTAATGTTTATCTTGTTCTACTCTATATTTTTTCATGGTTCCTATTGCACCGTGGGCCAGTGATAAACGCCATTTAGACTCTGATGTACGTATGTCTTTTTTGACATACTTGACAAAACCACTAAGATCTTTGGCTTTTAAAATCCCTTAGAAATAATAATTGAATCTACAAAGTTAACGTTGTGATTATGTAAAAGAAAGAATGTATTTCACATAAAAAGAGTTAGGATGCTAAGATTAAAAAAACAAAATGGGAAAATAGGAGTCACATTTAAATTAATTGTAGATTGACAACTATGTTTGATGCATAAAGGGGCTACAAGGAACTTTTAAATATTTCTGAAAAAGTCTCATTTTTCCTCTGATGATTCATAAAATACATGTTTAAAAATGCATCACATCAATACTACTATTACCAGTTGTACACATGTTTATTAATCAGAGCTATCTGATATTAAGTCTTGACACTGCACGTGAATAGGGTGACATTATAACTTATAGATGTCCGTCTGTCCGTCTGTCTGTCTGTCCTTCTGTCGGTCTGTCTATCCATCTATCTATCTATTTATCTATCTATCTATCTATCTATCTATCTATCTATCTATCTATCTATCTATCTATCTATCTATCTATCTATCTATCTATCTATCTATCTATCCTTTAATTTATTTGTATGTATTTTTTAACATGGAAACAAACTGACGTCTGTGTGCTTGTCTGTGATTGGCTGATAGGAGGATGTGTGCTGCGTGGCTATTGGTTGCTGTGGTGATAGTGGGCGTGGCCAAAGGAACAGTTGGTCAGTGCTGGGAGAATCCCATCTGTCAGGATCTGAGATCTGAAAACAGCATACTGGTAAAATACTACTATCTATCTATCTATCTATCTATCTATCTATCTATCTATCTATCTATCTATCTATCTATCTATCTATCTATCTATCTATCTATCTATCTATCTATCTATCTATCTATCTATCCTGCCTAACCTAACTTTACCTCTCTCTCTTCCAGGAATGCATCCAGCTCTGTCGATCGGATCTGACCAATGAAACGCCAGCATTCCCGGGACACGCCCACCTCCAACCTTTCGACGAATCAGAGCAGCTTTTAGACAAATTCAAACAATCGGAGCAAGACCCCAATGAAACCACTGTCAACTCCGAATCCCCTCAAATCAAGCGCTCCTATTCCATGGAACATTTCCGTTGGGGTAAACCGGTTGGCCAAAAACGCCGTCCAATCAAAACCTTCACAGCTAATAACGTAGACGAAATAGAATCTGCGTTAAATTCTGAGATCAATCAAGGGGATATCCTAAGACGTGATTTGACCAAAAATAGCATACTACCGGCAGTCAAGAAACAGACAGATAACACGTATAAGATGAAGCATTTTCGCTGGAGTTCGCCGGCTAGTAAACGCTACGGAAGCTTTATGAAGAGCTGGGACGGACAAAGCCAAAAACCGCTGATTTCACTGTTCAAATCCGTCATCAACCAAGACGGGTTTAATGAGTAGAATCGACCAATTAAAAGCTCTGAAAAAAATGTCTTAGGCCATGTCTGCAGGTATATGGATAAGTAAAAAAAAGTTAGTATATAACTAAATTCCGTTAAAAAATGTTAAGTTAATTCCCGTACACATTAAAGTGTTTTTGAATATCTTTTTTTCTCAAGACAAAGTAAGGCCAGTAGGTTTATTTTTTTATTTTTTTAACCTTTCATTTATACAGGTAATTCCCATTGAGTCAGGGAGACTCTTTTTCAAGGGAGACCTGTTCCCTTTCCCACGTTACCATTCACACACACATTCACCCTGCGTTCCAAATCAGATACTTTTTCTTTTTACTATGCTAAATACTTAAAAACCTACTTCACCGTTGGAAACATGAATGTGTATTGAACTCTGAAATCCTATGTAGTATACATGTGCAAACATTTTAGAAATCGGTTAATCCTAGCCTGAGAAAAGGCAGAAAGAGTGTTTTATGGTCTCACTGTCTAACCCTACATTTGTGACATCACATTTTATAATAATAGAACGCCAGTTCCGTATATATAGAAAAAAAACCCCTTTGAGGGGGTGTTTCCCCAAAACCCCCCCCAAAAAAAAAAATACCAAAGAAAAGGACCCCCAGTGAAAACAACCAGCGATGAGACGGATATAAAAGCATGAGGCAAGTTCGACAAGGAGCCATGTTAGGATGAAATAAATAAGTTAAAGTATGTCCCAATTTTTAGCATACTGTGTTCTAACAACACAAACAGACAGACAGACAGACAGACACCCATGTACTGCAAATGTGGATATGGCCTGAGACTCGATCCTGGATGACTGAAAGAGATGGAAAAGCGAGTGAGAAAAAAATTTTTCTTTTATGATATTTTTTGAATCATGTAAATAAATAAAATATGTAAATTATATGAAAACATAAAGAGATATTTGCAAGCAGATCTGACTGTGTCTCCATTTATTACCCAACATGCAACACTCACAATTAATTGAATCATTTAAAGTCTCTACGAGGAACTTTTAAATATTTCTGAAAGTCTAATTTTTCCTCTGATGATCATAAATTACCTGTTACAGCAAACGAGACCATCGGTGCAAAGAATGCTATTACTATATAATTTTTCTTAATGCCTTTGTCATGGGTACGCTCACCCAGGAACAACAGCTAGCGTGGTAAAAACACTACCATTTTTGTCCAAAGGGGGGCGCAATAATTAACACACACTGAAAGTTCGTCGGAGCACCTTTAAGCAATTCTTTAGAATACAATATCTCACCTTTAATTCACGACAGACAGACAGACAGACAGACAGACAGACAGACAGACAGATAGATAGATAGATAGATAGATAAGCTCCACTCCAAACTTTACATTTATAAAATAATGACAAAGATTCTTAAAGACCAGTTTGATGACATACTTTAAATAAAACAACAGAAATAAAAATATGAATTAAATATTTTTTATTTATAATGGATTTACATATGATTGAGGGCATTTCTAAAGATCACGTGTGTGTGTGTGTTTTCTCATACAACTATTTATTAAAAGCATCACAACACATTTCCAGACAGAGTTTTGCGTCAATGTTGAATGGAAGCAAGAAAGTCCTTGGAGAGCTGAACATGTAGATATTTGAATCAGGTTTGAAGGTTGAAGTATGTTGAAGATATGGAACGCGTAGGAAACGGCGGAATAATAATAATTTGATTTTAGCATTCACACCAATAAATACGCAGAATATCAGCATTCACACCAATTACCCTCAAGAGAGAGAACAAAGGTCCTCTGACAAAATGACACAGTTAAAGAGATAACTGAGGCGCTTTAATGTAACAATGCTGAATTCATTCAAAGCAATCCAAATGGTCAGCCAGCACTCCGCAGGCCGGGGACAACCCAGCTGCTAAGTGGCAAACTCAGTCAGATTTTGGCTTCGTACCAGCGTTGATATAAAATATAACTGCACTCTCTCCACACTCTGCATTACTAAGAGCTATTAAGATTTGTTAGCTCATGCCCAGCTGTTGTTTGACTATGGCAGTGCTGCCTTAACATAAAACCCTTAATAAGGAAATGTGTTTTTGTGTTCCCATTGGTCAAATAGCAATACAGTACTTTCACAACAACAATAAGGTGAAAAGGCACAAATGTGACTTTGAGTGATTTGCGTCTATGCTATGTGTGTATGATTTGAAAATGTTCGATATGCGCGTTATAAACATTTCCGTCACAAACCAGCACTGGTACTAATGGCAGGGGGCTGGCCTAAGTCAGATGTCAAGTGCTTTTTTGTTTACTCAGATTCATAGAGGGATCTGTTGATATACACTCTTGTCCTTTGGAAATAGAATACTGTAAATAGGATCTAAGCAAAAAGGTCCCCTTAGCTTCATAGCTTGAGTTTTAAAACCTACATTAATTGATTGTTTTTGGTCATGCGAGGGCTGAAGATAAAAGTTGTAGTCATACTAGCACTGACATTCTTACCTTTTCAAATAAAAACTAATCAATAAAAAGTGTTATTGATACAGCCCAATATCACAAATAGACATTTGCCTCAGTGGGCTTCACACTCTGTACAGTATAACACCCTCTGCCCTTAGCTTAGACCCTTAGCTCGACTAAAAAAAAACTCCCAGTAAAAAAACCTGTTAATTTGAAGAAAAAAATTGCAAACTCAGTGACAGAGGACGGGATCCCTCTCCCAGGACGGACATCATGCACTAGATGTCACATGTACAGAAAAAGAATGTACAATCACAAATGAATACAATCATTCACAGGAATGTTCACATGCTAATAGTGAACAGTGTGGTTGCAGGAGGACTTCAGATGCTGCCTGCAGGCAAGCTGTAGTCTAAGGAAAGTGAGAGATTGGCTTCTGGTGGCTATAAGATAACCACCAAAATTCATTTCTACGGGACCAGACTGTAATGGCGAGAGTCCAGGCTGCTCTCTGTTCAATCTGTGGCTGATGAATTGTGGAATGCAACATCCAGATTCTCATCCAGCGTCTGTACAGTTTCCTGCTCCTACTGGGCTGCTCAGGAAACCATCAACACTGGAAATCAATCACTTTGACAGACTGACTCATTGACGCTGCTGTGGGGGCGGGGAGGGGGGGGGGGGCTGAATACTTAAGGAGATTAAAATGAGCAATGTGCCAGCACTCCACTTCATTCCAAGCAACAGGGCCGGCCCTGTGGCAGGGAAACCCCATTGGTCAGCCGTGAATGGTGGATTGATTGAACGATTGATGGGCCAGCGAGACCCTCACATCAGCACTTTTCACTGGCCAAGTCTAGAGGTAGCAACGGAGGGCAATTTATCTCTTTCCGTAGAGTCTGTCCCACCTTTGACTCCCCCCCCCACATCTAATAGCATCTGTTGCTTCTCCCATGGACTATTTAAAGGACTGCTACACTCTTTCGACATACGTACATGTAGTGGACAGAGCTGATTTTACTATTACTCATTCATCTGCCAAAAAAAAAGCAAAAATCATTCACATGAGGCTGTGTGTGCTTGATCTGTCCATTACATTAAATGAATAGCAAGGTAATATGTCTGACCATTTTCCCAAACGTTGAGTTGTTGACATTTGATCGTGCTCTGCTCTCTAGCCCCCCAAGCAGCCAATTAATTCCTTTTACATTATCAAAATCAAACTTTACAGAGATGAAAAGGATAAAATAATTAAACGGTGTAGTGAGCGTATACTTTGGAGAATTATCACTGTGTAAGATATGATGATGTAATGAATTGGCTATCCGTACATTTGAGTTATTTTCAAAATAGTAACGCCAGTATTAAGTGATAATTAAACAGAGCAGTGTTTTTAATACACTGCTCTGACCCACCCCCACAGATTTGTCTGAAGCATGTTTGCACTGTTGCCAATTAAATGTGTGAATGATGCTCTTGGTGATACATTGTGTGAAATCAAGTTTCCAATTGAAGACATGAGGGCAGGAACCAACCATTTTCTCGGAAGGCACAAGTCTGAAATTAGTTTGAGGATGAGGTTAAGGAAAGGGGAGGGTTAAATCAAGTTCACGCGTTACATCTACTCTGTCTCATTCCTCTTTTTTTTAATCGATTTCTCTCCCTCCATCACAGTGGAGTCAGAAGAGGAAGTCATTTCCCCTTCCTCCAATGTAGGCAATTAAGTCAATACAACGCTGTGACAGAAATAGTCTTTTTAATTTTAGTTTTGAAATTAATTCAAATGACACTGTCAGTTAGAGAGGTTATTGTTTAGGCTTCTTGGATTACAATGGTAAATCCCAAGACTGGCAAAGAGGACCACATGTCATGGAGCCTTCCCCTTACCTTCACTTTCCCCTATCCTTTCCTTCAGTGTAATTGAGAATGCGGACTATCAAATAATACTTCAGAGTGCCTTATTGGGGCAAGTCTCTTCTCTGAGTTAAAGGGAAGCACTGAAAAGGCTTCTGGTTGTTTTTCCTCCTCTTCCCACATCCATAGAGAAACCTATAAAAGCTGTCATTCACAAAACCAAGTCATTCAAAGGGGTGGTTATATACTGCAATAATAACCTAGAGGGAGCATATGGAGGGACTGTACTCCTTTATTAGTCACTTTTGGCCCTGAGAAAGTCATACCAGAAAGGATCAAACAGCCTTTTCAACTCACGTGAATGTATAGGATGTGCTGCTTGATAACCCAAAAGGCTGAGTGCAACAGAGAGAGACCAGTCATCAACTCTTGCCTTCGTTTTTACCACTAACAACTGTTTTATCCTCCACAAAAGGACTTGCACCACCTCTTTTTCATCCTCTGAATGTACAGTAGAGTTAATTACTGTAATGTGTGTGACGGGAAAGAGTGGGCCCAGGTCAGCATTCTGTTTGGGCAGAGGCCCAGGGTATATGCTGCAATGGAGCAGACTGGAAGTCTATGAACATGTCAATTAAGGGGGAAAAAAAGGTTGGAATTATTAAGGTTGATTTTAATGAAACCTGATGAATGACTTTCAGTTCGATACTGCACTGTAACCCGTTTTCAAAGTATAAGGCTGACAGAAATTGAAAGTTAGAAAATGGTTTACCATTTGCCTCCAAGTCACTGCTTCTTTGTCCCGGGTGTAGTTCGGACCCAAAAGCAGTGCACAATTCAAAAGGTTTGGATAAGTGAAGTGCTTTTAAAAAGATGCTGTGTATAGAATTTATTGGCATTTATTGGCATCAGAACAGATTCGGTAGAAATGGAATGGATATTAATAAGTACGCATAGATGAGTGAATAATTGATTCATTTTTTATTAGTTAGTGAATAATAAAGTTATTCATTATATTTGCTTTGAAAGAGCCTTTTTATATCTACGTAGATGGTCACCGTTCATTTAGGCCACCATTATTGCATTGCCATGTTTCTACAGTAGAACAGAACCGACAAACTTAACGGCCATATACGTTTTTTTTATAGTGGGTGTCCAGGGGGAAATGCACCTGTTGGAAGACGAAGACGTAGCCTACTAAAGAATGAATCTAATTTGATATTATGGAAAGACGTGAGGCAGTGGTGGACGATGCCATCTGAAGTAACTAGCTTTGTTTCCTTGAAGGCCACTGTTAGCCTGGCATTCCCAGACCTGCCACTAGGCGCTGGAAAATTAAATTTGAAGCCGTGATAGTAAACATCAAAGATGGCTGCGGATATGTAGTTTGAGTTTGAGGCCCTGTTCTCACGGCAACACGAAACGGTGCAAACGCGGAAAAATTCCCGCGGTTGCACTATATCATGTACATGAAAACAGCAAACGCAGGCATGAAACCGCAAGTTTTTGAGATCACATCCCAGGGAGGATTTTCTGGAAAACACAACGGTTTTGGTTTCTTGTAAACACCGAAACCATTTTCCCCGGTAACACTGACGTCACGGCTCCACTTCACGTAGGCATAGTCTATAACATTTGCTGTCAATACCCACACGCAAGTTATAAAGTTAGAAGACAACATAACATGCACGGTGTCTCCGCGGCACAATCACTGTGATCAGCGGAGAGTGTCATGCAGGGCTTAAATAGGCCTATAACACTCACCAATTTAGTCTGTAATCTATTAGTAAGTTATTGATACCATGCACCCGCCACTTTGTCTGGGAAAAGATTTGTGCTCTGCCGCTTTTTCTAGCAAAATAAACTTGTGTACACGGCTCTCTCTACATTAAAAAACACTATCCATAATTCAGCTCGCAGCGGTTAAGTTACTGTTCAACAAAAGGAGCATTAAGGCTACGGCTTCACAGTAAAAGCATTTCACTGGCTAAACATTAATAGCATTTCACCGGACAAACGTGAGTTGACTTTTATTTTGAAGTACGCCTAACAGGAAAGTAGCCGCTCACAAAGCCCCTTCACTACCAGCATGTTTTATGTTTTCACCGCTTTATGAACGTTAGCGGCATTAATTTTCGGTTACAGTAAGGTTTTATGCATCAAATTGTACCGGAAAAGCTATCTACTACTACCTTGTACCGCCAACTGCTGGCCTGGCATGCTTACTACAGCGATTTCGTCCCATTTCCTCTGAAAACATGTGTACGAGTGAAGATGTCAGATAATTTGTGTCTGAACGGGGTTTTTTTTTTTTAAACCAAAAACGGGAAAACTGTCACGTTTTCACCGTGAGAACAGGGCCTGAGACTGCTTTGGCCTTGACCCTTTACGATTTGGAAGAGGGCACTCAAATCTTTCATTAGCAAGAAAGTGGAATGTTCTGTTTTGCCGACCGACCACAGCAAAAGTTTAATTTAACAGTTGAACAGCTGTTCGCTAAACGAACGGGGCTTAAAACGTCACCTTGTGCATCGCTCTGATTGGTTGTAGTGCTATCCAACTGCGTGCGGTGGCATTTGAAATGCACGAGTAGGAGCCGCCCCTCGAGTTGGAAATAACTATTGATCGTGGCCAGACACTCTATCGTTCAAGATATCAGGGTCTGGATTTCCAGGCTAGGCCATTGTAGCTTCTGTATCTAAATCTGTAATTTGATAAATCACCTTTTTGCACGTATTCTGGATCCGGATTGCTTTTTCTACATAATTTTTATTTTTCACCTTTTTAATTTGGACAACAGGCAAAAACACAGGCAGGCTGGACACAAGGACAGAACTTGAGGTTGGGTACAGAAAGCTAGAGCATTTACCAGGGGGAAACATAGCAGGGTGAGTCCAGAACGGGCATAGTCGGCAAAGGGAAATCATTCATATACTGTTAGTGCTGAAAAGTCTGGCATGAAGGCAAAGATGACAAAGAACAACATAGTAGAGTGGGGATAGGGGGGCATGGTTGAGTCTGAAGAGAGGGAAAACCAGGGTGAATGGAAAAGTACTGGGGGGGGGGGGGGGGGTGAAAAGAGTGGTTGTCCAGAAATGCTGAACTGTTACATTTCATTGAGTTTATTTTTTTCCTTACAATGAAGTATTTTTTTCCTGAATGAAAGACATTTTGGGAACTAAGTGAAAATGAAAGTAGGGGATAGTTATAAATGCAGGTAAATCGTGCCCACGTTTGCAAAAATGATGCAAAAGTACCCCATCTGTATGGCCCTTTGGTAGTCCCAAAACAGATTGGAACTGTCTATCTATGCCCTGGTGCCCTCAATCCTCCACTGAGTTTTGTTATATTCATCTTCCAAAGTTGACAGAAATGACGACATTTGTCCCCGGTAAGCCCATATTACCTTTGACAGCTCTTAAGGAAATTGTCCAGCCGTCTGAAGAGTTTAAAAGTTAAATATAGACAAACTGTGCCAGATCAATCCTCTTTAAGGATGTCTGCTCTTACAAAAAAACCCTAACGTCTTCTCAAAGGAACAATCAGAATCAGAAAAAGGTTTATTGCCAGGTACCGTCACACAAACAAGGAATTTACCGTGGTCTGATGGTACAGAACAATAAGCATACGATAAGGCAAGTTTAATAATGAGAAATATAAAGGTAAACATATTATATAGTATAATAATGTGCAGTTAAAAGAAAAACAAAGATGTGCTGTTAAAGTGTTGACAGGTATGAAGTGTCCTATGAAGTGTCCTTCCAATGTGAAATAAAACAAGAATAGCAGGTGACAGACACATAGCCCTGCCATATACTGACCTCATAAAGTTTCTAACGTGTTAAGAAACTCTCCTCTGTGCAGCTGTGTTGTGTGCTTCATGGCTGATAGGAGATCTGCGGGCTGCAGTTATGTGTAAAGACAGACGAGAGCCTGCCAAGCTGTTTCATTTCACGCTGGGTCAGCCCATGGTACAGTCTCTCCCCATTATGAGACAACCTAACTGAGAGAGATATACTCAGCAGAACAGATGGCTGACAATTAAAGAATGAAGCTTGCCAGTGAAAGATAGGACAGGAAGAGAGAAAATAAGAAGCAGAAGCAGCAGAGCAAAACGATGGAAGAGAATAATGTTGTGAAGATTAAGTGATGGAAAATGGAGAACACTTAGAAATGCCGTTTGTCAAAATCCCGTTTTGTCAAAATCAGTGATTGTCTCCTCATGATCCACTACCTGTCTGTACTGTGTGTGCACTGGAAGAAAAATAAGTCTTCACTGTAGTTGTATCAGGTAATTGGTTGTATTCGATTAGACATAAGACCTCTCGACAAAACTGTTTTTACATAAAGCAGCATATGGGCCAAGCTGATAAGTGAGCAACCGAGCGGCCACAAGATTTCCCCTCTGCCGCACTATTCACAATGCACCCACACACACACACACGCACGCGCACGCACGCACACACACACACACACACACACACACACACACACACACACACACACACACACACAAACACACACACACACACGCATACATAAACACTGCTGTGGAGAAAAAGAACATTCATGGCCCTTGAAACAATGGATGATACCGATGGTGAGATAATAATCACGCAATTTCGGGTTCAAAGCGGAGTTAATAGACTCTGCCGGCAGCGGGCAGTTTTTAGTTATTAAAGCAGGAAAAGAAGATGCTGCTACTAACAAAGATAAGTGCTACTGTAAGGCGTAGGCTACCACTTAACCACCACACACAATGCCAGGACCATCTGAATGAAATGCTGTCATTTTTATGTTAATTAAATCTGTGCTTTTCCTTCAATGGAATGTCAACATGTCCACTATGTAAAAGGTCTATGGGACCTTAACAAAGCTGTGCATTGTGTCATAGTTATTCAGGAGTGAGCACTAGAGAGGTTCAAAAAGTCAACCAAAGAGGAGTGCACTTGCCAGATTCACTGTCAGAAAATCCCCGAGCATTCACACATTTCGCGGGAGCCGCTAGTCTGTTTATCATGAATTACATCAACAGAACACTGAATATTCTGTGTAAACTAACATATTAGAGTGTGTGTACTAGTCCCTTTTCCAGTGTGAACACACTGAATACTTAGAACCTTCTTGAGAGATGATGATCAGGGCAGTGTAGTATTACATGGTGACTGGCTCCATCTAGTGGTCATGGAACTTGGCAACCGAGTCAACTTGCCACGCCCCCTTCAAATCAGGTCCTGTCTCAAGTTTCTTTTTCTTCGAAGGGAATTTTTCGGTCCCACACCGGAAGGTTTCAAACTGTGCCCTAGACTAGTTACTCCCTCCGTCTCTCTGTTTGCATTTGTTTGCAGTCACCATCTTGAGCTGTCAGATCTGAGGTTGTCACGTTTAAATGAATTGGAAAGTTTATCAAATAACCGAGAAAAAGATAGTGCTATTTTGATTGTTTTGATATGAATTTATACTTGAAAGTATACATATAATACATTGACATTAAGAGAAACGTGTTTCTGTCTTTTTTCCACAAATGGAAATGTTATATTATTATAAATCATATGGTTATAATTGCACATTATAATCCATTACAACTATATATTTCTTATACAAAATAACACATCTTGGTTTTAAAATCACACATCTTTGTGTTGACTTTTTTGACACAACATAGTATGTGTTGGATAACATACACATTAGTCAAATCCAACATGTTCTATTCAGGTTTGAGTCCCCACCATGATACTTTATGGGAACAAATGTGTCACTCATAAATGTGACGAAGCTGAGGACACACTAGCTACATTCAGAGTCTCAGTATGATGAGACGGTTTACATTCTCTTAGGCCTATTTGTAAGTACATTTTACTCATCATATTCATAATGAATAATATGGATGTGGCTGGCCTGGCAGTAAAGGAGCAATTCAGACTTAAAGCAATGATTCATGTTTGTCATATGTCCTGCTGTTTCTCATTGGTGCTGACAATGTAATCCTCGACCAATCGGCTTAGTTGAGTTGCCCTGGAGACGCGTCGGTCACTTCCTGTCTGAGGAATTCATCGTAACATTTAGATACATGCAATAAACATTTTAAATGTTTGTTGTTTGTTTGATTGATTGATTGATGAGTTTGATCAATCAATTGAAATACCTGTGTGCTTCTGTCGATATAGAGACACCATGCGGACAGTACAGATGCAGTACGAACAGAACACCACTAGATGGCAGACCAGTCTGTATTTGCATGACTATTGTATACCTGTGATGACACACCTGGCTCACTTGGCAGCACATGGATAGAAGTTTCTAGATTGTTGGAGAGAGTATAGCTTTGATCATAAGCACACGTTAGCTCATTACATGAAGACATGTTGGCTTCGGTGGTTTGCAGAAATAATAGGCGTTTCGGATGCTTCTTTCTCTTTATAATAACGGTTATGGCTTGTGAGGCGGCACCCGGCGGAACTTGGCTCCGGTGAGTTGTTTTGAGAGAGAAGAATGGATGAATTATGGTGTTATGTTGTGATGCAATCGTGTGATTCATTGATTCAGGACACCTTTTCCAAGTTAGGCTGTCTGCCAAAACAACTTTACAACTTGTGGAAATGTCAAGTTCAGCCTATTCTCGACATTGACTTTCCTATTATTCTCGACATTGTAGCCTAGCCTATTTTTACTTTATCCTTGACATTTCAACTGAAGTGCATTTGGAAGAAAAGAAGCTTCTTCTCTTTTTTTTCTCTCTCCTGTGGACCTCATAACCTAAGCCTATGCTCTACTGAAGTGTTTTGATGTAGGGGAGAACGGGGTAATTTGTCACATGGGTTGGATGTCACATTCGTTATATCTCGCCACCAGAGCGCGCTAGCTCTGAAATGTTGATATAAAAAAGGTCCAGAATTGGGATCAGAGGTCACATACATAGACTTCCTTGGAGTTAGACTGCTGCATTTCAGGTGAGAGGATGTTTTGTGTTTTTCATGTCAAATTCAAAATATTTTGCTTCTCAGTATTTTTCTTCTAGGCTTTTACACAATGGGTTTATAACAAAACACTTGTTACCCTCAGAAAGTGTGAAGGGTAAACTATAGTTTAGATTGTGGTTAGCAAGCTAATTAGTTGTCAGATGGTTGTTGGCCTTGATGCTAGCAAGAAATTCAAGTTGGGGTTGGTCGTCAAATTTTTTGGGGGGTTGGTTGTCACATGTTATCTCAAGGCTGCAGCCAGAAAAGGAACCCAATAACGAAATAAATTGTCAAGCTGTATCCTCACTGACACCCCAGAGAAGGAAAGAATAGAGCAGGAAAAGGCAGCTAGCAAGCAAAAGAAAAAAGGGCAACAAAATCAAAACAACCCAGTGCATCCCAAACTAGACCAGCTGCCAAGGCTACAGAACATTATGTAGGCCTATTTGTCAACTTGACAATGCAATTAAACATTCAAATTTGGTTCTGCCTCCTTGCCTTCTTTTTAAGATTTTTCCCATTAAGATAACATTGTGACAAACAACCCCATAGTGTGTGACAACCGACCCCTTGATGGGGTTGGTTGTCACAATGTGTCAGAGTGTCTTTGATGGTAAATTACTTCTTCATTACAATAAGTTGGAAAAAAAAGAGAGACACACATTTCTAGCCAACACCTTAAGCTTCAATTTAATGTAGGAATGGCTATTGACAGATGTTTTGGTGATGAGCAATTCTCACTAGAGTAAAAAGTGTGCCTACTTACCCCGTTCTCCCCTAGGCTAGACAGGATTTCAAGATTCTGCTTTTAACTTATTACATATTACATAGATCCACACCGACTATATCATAGTTGTCTTGTAGTATTTCTGTCTAATAATGTTTTAGATGAAGTCATTTCGCTTGTTGTGTTGTTTTTGTTTGCTTGAGTTGTAGGCCTACAGCCCTTTTAGGCATTTTATGTGTGAAAATGGGCTATTATACATTTTGATTGATTAATTTTGAATAAAATTTATTAATTTATTTTATTAATTGCTGTGGGTTTTCTCCTCTGTCCTTCAGTCTTAGCTCACCTGGGAGAGAATGTCAGCCTGTCATGTGGGGATCTCACAGACACATCCGGCATCATTGGGGTAAGGTGGACCAGATCTGGTCTACCAGAGGTGCCCTATGTGTTCTTTTGGCGGGACAACCGCCCAGATCGGACCAAACAAGATCCAGCGTTTGAGGGTCGAGTGAGCCCGGGACAAGGATGGGCCTTAAATATGACAAATGTGAGCAGGAGCAACAATGGAACATACAAGTGCCAACTTTTCCTAAAAGGAGGTGAAAATAAAAGCGTGTTTACCACCTTTACTGTTGGAAGCCAAGGTGAGTTTTAGTTTTACCATCATCTTCTGTGTCAGAGATGATGGTTATAGAAAATCATAGGCAAATGTCAGAGGAATGATCTAGGCACCGGCACATATGTTTTATTGGAGTAGGCTGTCAGACAGTGTCGCTGAGATAACGTGCACACATAGGACCCAAGGGGGGCTAAAGCCCCTGACCTTTTGACCTCAGAGTCCAAAAAGCCCTCAATAAAAATTAATACAAATACGAATAGAGACAGAAATGTACAGTAGGCTAGTGTACAGGAAAAATATCCCTTATCAATTTCAAGTATATTGCATGCCCAACTCTCAAATTAACTTTGAAGCGTGTCCTGACTTGTCATGAAAAGCAGGCATCCCTTCAGTCCCACTGTAGTTAGTTTTTTTCATTCATTTGTTTTCAAGTTACGTTCATTGGAAATGATATCACTCAGGTTGGCACCGTTTTAAATATCAAACTAATTTGTAGAGCATGAACCATGCCACATTTAGGAAGTGAACACACTGGAAAGGTATAGGATATGTTTGAATTCCATTATACTGTATTACAACCTTCACTGGGCACTGATGTAATGTGACTGAATAGTCTTAACAACTGAACACCGACTGCAATGCTTTCATGTGAAATGTTCAAATCTGTGGTGTAGGCTACTCGTGAAATAATGTAGAATATAAACAGATGTGTTTTGAGCAAAGTGTGTGAATGTGATTATGGATGGCAGCGGTGTGACAACATCAGGGTGGGAATAGTGTGTCGGTGGGGTTAGTGCCCTTTTGTTCTTGCTTGAGGCCCTTCCCCCCAAAAATGTCAGTGCAAGGCCATGTCAGTAACATTCAGTCACTCATTAAAATATGCCATCTTGCCAAAAGAAAGATGCTTTGTAATACACAACCAAGAGCTTCAGCAGGCACAACCACTTGCACAGGTCAGGGTCATATAACCCTGAAAGCTGTTATTTGAATTTGACCACCATCCACTCTTCCAAACCATCAGATTCTCTGCTTTGCATCAGGGGGTTGTAAAACAAGGATGTCTCACTCTCTCAATACTTTATCAGTGAATGCACAGGGTCTGGCTGGTGCAGATTTCCACTTTATTCACTTACTTACACAGGTCTAGTGCTCTTCAGTGATGGAGTTTTAGGAAATGTAGCTTTTCCTGCAGTCAGTCAGTCAGTCGTTAGCTAACGGCTATGTTTTCTGTTCCTCAGGTGGAATAAACAGCACAGAAGGAGGAAACAAAACATCTGGAGGAAATGACAAAGCTGTAAACACAAAAAATAATAATATTGCAATTGGTGTTTCTGTATTTTTTGCAGGTTTTTCTATTGTATCTATTGGTTTTATCATTTGTGCCAAAATGAACAACATAAATATTTGTGCACGTTTGACAAGCAATATACGTAGAATATGTCATAACCTGTATGGTCCTGTAAATACAGCTGAAAGATAAACGTTTATTAATCTGCAATAAAATAACTCTTTTAATGATGTGTTGTTTTTAGTAGCATTCTCTACAATGCTTTACTGTGGAAGTGCTGTACTGGAAGTTAGGTTGGAAACTACAGTGCAAAGCCATGTCCTGCTTAATAAGCTGATAAGGAAGGCACACTCTTCACATTTTTTAAATTTTCTTTTTTAATAAACAAACATAAAGCATTATATCACAACCAACAAGAAGATCAATGAACTACTAAAGACCAAATGAAACATCTGACAGTAGCAGACAGAAAAAAAAAGACAAATTGTAATAAATCCATGTAAAACATTCACCATATCATTCAAGTTACATACCCTTTAAAATACAAGTCCTCTAGATATGATTATGTACAATATTTACATCACAGAGTACCAACAACATGATATTGATGACACTTTTAAGAGTCAACAAAACAAATGAATGAACCAAGCAAGCACACGCTAGGTTTGACTGCATGTCTGCGTGACATAATGATAATGTACCAGCTAATCGTGGCCATTTCACATTTCACAACATTCAGAAAATAAAGCAGACAGCCTGTTCTTTGTGTTTTGCTACATGAAGCTACTGGCTAACGGAGGTTTGTAAATAGACCATGGCTGCTAAGTTATTCTTGCTTGTAGTGAAGTACATTTTAAACCACAACCCCAACAGTTAACATGTAACTTAAACTATCATTGTTAAGCAATCACATGATCAGGAAAAACATAGATAAACCATTGATATCTACGGTTAAAGCTTTGTCATTACAGCAGTACGCTATATTGCAAGAGCAAGTCAGCATTCAGGGGGAAAATAAATACATCGTCTGTGGTGCATACATAGACATATACAGTGTTGGGAGACATGCATCTCTATTCACAGTATTCCTGACCTTCTTCAGTGTGTTTTAGAATAGGAATGATGGAGTACATGTGGCCTTTGGGATTTTTGTTTTCTGTTCACAAGGCTGTAGCAGCGGCATTCACCTCAAAATCCAATATGACAGCCAACAGTTGAAATCAGCATGCGATGAGTGTCACAGCGGTAGACTAAAGGACATGTCCCACAGAAGTTACACTGAAGCTAAGTTTGTTATATGGTCCCAACTTAAAAAAAAGACATCTGTTACTAATAAATATCTCAAGTGCAAAAAAGAAAGAAAAACGTCAGTCAAACACGAGGGGAGGCAAGTACCTAAAAAGTTATTTTATAGCTATAGCCTCCGTCTATTTCTTACCGGTGGCGATCTTGTCTAGCGCCGGCCAAGAGGGGATGTAGTAGCGAGGCAAAGTGCCCTCCATGAGCCTTTCCATCCACAGGCCCAGGCGGTCCAGTTTGTGGTGGATCTGCAGGGTGGACAGGCTGCGCGATCGCTTGGATTTGCGTGGCTGCGGCGGCGGGTGGCGGTCGTTGGCCCTGCCTCTGCCCCCCGAGGTGGCCCCCCCTTCGTCCTCTGATGACTTGCTGTCCAGCTCCTCCCCGGTGTAGACGGGCTTGAACAGACACAGGTACTTCTTGTAGCCGTTGAGTGCCAGCACGAAGCCCGTGTAGTCCGTCTTGTGGTCCTCGTCGTCGTCCGCGTCTATCTGCGTGGCGTCCTGGGCGTATTCCAGCAGAGTGTTGGTCCACTGGCCGTGCTTGTCCATATTCAGGAAGGAGAAATGCAGCGTCAGGCTCCTTTGGGGGGGGGGAAAAAAGAGGTTGATGTATCTGTTAATGTGAATCAATACAAAAAACAAACAAAAAAATTAAAAAAGCCCTCCTATAATGGACATTAAAAAGTGAATGCTTGACTTGCCCGGTGAAGGAGTAGACCTCTTTGGCAAACTTGCTGAGCAGGATGTTCTTGGAGGCGTCAGTGAGCACCAGCACTATGTTCATGTGTCCTGGCCTCAGCTTCACCAGGTTGCTCATGTACGTGATGTCCGTCAGCTCCGTCACCTCCACGAAACTCTTCTTGGGAGGTCGACTAAAAAAAGCAAACAAAACAGCAAAAATAAAAAGACTTTTAAAACATGCGGATACAGACTGCACTAGATGATAAGGGTGGGCGAGTGTAAATATTTCCAAACTGGTTTGGATATTTTGCAAAAATACCAGACCGGACCAGTATACTTTTACCATTAGGTGTTGCATGTCACTCTGCCAACAGCACTCATTAAATTTGGCTTCATCCAGGTTTTTCGGCTCTCCTCTGTTGTCAGCTTCAAACCCCCAAATGTTGCCGTATTGGCTCCGTTTTCGTCTTCTTTAAAACTATGGACTCTGCCATCACGTCTCCTCTTCACAAACCAAAATAATGACTTTCCTAGTCAACTAAAGTGGCCCTGACCATGTGCAGCGCCGGAAACTGACCCAAGCCTACAAGATTAAAATATATAAAATCAAATATTTAATGTATTCTTGCCTTGAAGTACTCCCGGCCCCTGGTGACCCATTTTCTGCTTTTGTCCCGTCTTTTGCCTTTGTTTTACTCGGCTTATCCTCACCTGAGTCACTGAAAACAGACACAAAAAAAGAAGTAGAATAACAGAATTAATAGCATTATTCCTTTTGTCCCTCTTTTGTACTATATATTGTCTTATGCTCATCATAGAAAAAAGGTGATGTTTACAATTGTTTCAGTTTTGTTAGCCTAGTAAAACGTATGTACGGTAAAGCCACCAAACCTGAAGGCCTGGATGACCACGGTTCCAAACAAGATGAACAAGGCGGAGAAGATGAGGGACAGGAGAGGCATCATCTCGCGCCTGCAAATCGTCACAGATGTCTTAGTGCAACAACACGCACTCTGTCTACATCTCAATGGATTATTATTATGTTGGAGAGATACTGTACATTGAATTGTTTAAATAAATCTTAAACTACACTTTGGTAGAAGATGTAAAGATGTCTACTCACCAGTTGTTGTGCAGAATATCATCGAGCACTTCGGAGAGGTAATCGTAAGACGCATACATCCATCGGATGACAAACATCTATGGAGGGAGGTTATTGCATTTAGTGACACGACTGAACTGGTGGTGGATAGAGACAGTTTATTGTTGCTGATGGGACTAGCATGGCAGAGAACGCACAGAGGCAAACTCGTTGTTGAGCTCGGGCAGCATGGCGTCATGGATGAGGATGGACGGGTCCTTGTGAAGCCTCTCCAGCTCCTCCACCAGACGCTGCTTGTCTTCCTCGCTGCCGCTCCAGGCGCCCACCGGCTTGTACAGGGCCTTCCCCGCAGCATTACGCCTCTCCAGGATCACCACCTGACAAACACAGCACTCTGGCTTTGAATACCTACTTCACTTGTGGAAATATGAAGGTGTATTGAACTCGGAGATCCCATGTAGTATAAATGTGCAAAAAGTTTAGAAATCGGTTCATCCTAGCCTGAGAAAAGGCAGAAAGATTATGGTCTCACTGTCTAGCCCTACATTTTCCCACGCATGACATCACACACGGTGAAATGTAGAGTTAGGATTAACAGGACAGGGCCATGGGAAGATTGAGGGAAGAAAAACCTCATTCGTTATATTATAATAGCGATTTTATAATGATAGAACGCTGCTTCCATATGGGTGAAGTATTCCTTTAACCATTTGAAAAGACATTTGTTTGTGTTTGTCGTCTTACTTTTGCTCAGTGTAAATGTGTCAGATTTCTTCTTTTTTTTGGGAGGTGGGGAGGGAGGGGGTCTCTTTCTAACACATTTCAACAGCTAAGTATATTGACAGTGAATAATAATCCTTACAGTAAAGGGCGGAGTCAGTGATACTGGAGAATGCTTATTGTCAATTACCCTTTATCTCAAAATCAGAGAATGTGTGCTCACGATCGTTACCTGTCCGTATCCAGTGTTAATTCACAGCCTATGCTGTGTAAGCAGGTACGTGAACAAAGGGGGCTCACCGTAGCTAGCAACATGAGCCTAGAGCCTAGGCTGTGAATTAACACTGAATTTTCTTTTTTGGAAACACACAGTACAGTTACAGTTAGCGATTGTGAGGAGATATTCTCATGATGATTGTAATGATAAGGGGCGTGGCGCACACTGGACGACCCTACAGTTTCTCCCTCCAGTCTCCCATGTTATTGGTCACTGACTTTTTATGTTTCTTGGACGGGATGTAACTGTAAACGTAACTCTGTACTTGTGACATACAAATGAAGTCTGATTCTGATTCTGACTAAAAGTGATTTTGACAAGATTTTGGCTCCACCTTTCAAATCATCCCTTCATATAATACACTACACAAATATGGTGAATTAATTCATACGTTTAATTCTCTTCATTCTTCCAACATTTGCCTCAGATTCACGGTGCAGCAGTCAACTACCTTGTTGGACTACCTTGTGTGGGTGTACCTGTGGTGGTGTCTGTGCACTGTCCTTGCTCTGCATGAGGATGCCACAGAGAGGCTGCTGCAGCCGATGGTACACGTAGGCAAACCTCACAACGTCCTTGTTGCTGGTGGCGGCGAATGAGAAAAACGCCGTGTTCCCAAACGAAAAGGTCTCGTCGTCGCCCGTGATCAGCAGGACACAGAATCTAAAGGGAGGAAACACCTGAGTCAAACTACTCATCTAAAAATACCTCAAATCAGATTAGGAAATGGGAAACAAAGACATTAAAAAGGTGGAGGCAGTGATTCTGGAGAATGCTTGTTGACTAAATCCCTTTTTGTAAAAAAATCAGTATCGCCCTCACGACCCGCGACCTGTATGTACTGTGTGCGCGCTGGAAAAAATCCAGTGTTAATACACAGCCTAGGCTCTGTAACCTGCCATGTTGTTAGCTATAGTGGGCCCCCTTTGTTCACATACCCGTTTACAGAGCCTGGGCTGTGTATTAATGCCTGTATTAATAGAAAAAAAAATCAGTGCACAAAAAGTACAAACAGGTAGCTGACTCCACCTTTAATTCAGTATGCTTTCGTATTTTTATAGTCTTAAATCTTAAGGGTTGTGAACAGATGCCAGTGAGCCTCTCTCTTACTTCCTGCGTCTGTGGAATTGTTTGACAGGACAGAGCTCGTCAAAGAGCTTCTGATTGACCAGCCGCGGTACCAGGAGGAACTTGTTGTTGGACATGAACTCGTCGACTATTTGCTTTTTCATTCCTTTTGCCTGCAACAACAACAACAACACACATAACACAAAGAAGCAGGTGTCATACCAATGAACACAACACAACACCAGTGTGCAGTGTATAGACAGTATAGATCCCAGTGGAACTAATATGTGCTGCTGTGATGTACCTGTATAATGTCAGCAGGATTGTCAGTGTTCTCTTTGAAGACCAGCATGGTTGGAGCGTACGTGTTGATGTTGAACTGTTTCTGCAGGTTGGCGGTCTCTGTGAGGCCCTGGTCCACATAGCCAAACTGCAAGTAGTCCTTATAAGCGAAGGCCGTCAGCTACGGAGATGCAAAGATGAATTATTATTGACACGTTTGGTGCAATAAGTGATGTAATTAGTCTCAGTGGCACATTTCACATTCAATAAACAATAAACTGCAAGGCGAGAGAGCCTACTTTGTATAGTAGAGGAACTACAGGCACTTGGTCGAACAGAAGTACATGTGGCTTGTTGAGCTCATGCCAGCTGTTCAAGAACTGCAGGTCATTCTTGTCTGTGACCTGAAATGGAGAAAAAAATGTTTGACACATTGTGAATGTATGCCAACAATCAATCTTCTCCATATCCTTTGCATACGTCTTCACTTACGATACCTCTTAGGGCGCTTTCACACCCTATAGTCCGCTTATAGTTCGCTTCCTTGGTTTGCATCAGATGTAAGAATGACATGGTCCGAATCAGTTGGTGAAGTGAGTCAACATGTAGTGAGAGTGCATGAGCCACATGAGAGCGTTGATTTCACTTTTTGGTCAGATGTGCCTGGGGCGGGAGCAATAACTTACTTCCTGCAACTGCCTCACAATTGGTCAGAATTTCCATGCGGGAAAACTAAAGAAAGAAACTACAGGAAGTAGAACACCTTTCTCGTCCCATAATGCAAAGCTTAGCTGGCTACTGGAGCTCATATGGTGCAAAAATAAAAGTGCTTCTTACAGTTCTCACCAAAAAAGAACAGCACCAGAGTTATTTTTACGGAGCGTACTGAGACTACCTTTTCAACAAGGTCTCGGTACACTTTTTTAGTGCACTTTTGGTGCGAAGTGGCAACCCTACCAAAACAAGGCAGGTGTGAAAGTGCCCTTAAATATCAATGTTTAAGACTTAATTACTGCAATGTCCAGCACATGCAATCTTTATCCCAGATATTTACCCTCTCCACCAGCCTCTGAGGAAGCAGGTCTTCCACAAACTGCCTGAGGTGCTCCTTGGCTACAGCGTAGTGGAAGAACGTCACTTTGCCGTTGATGACTCCAAGTATGGACGGTGTGCGATGAGCGCCGAGGTGATTGGCTAACCGTCTCTCATAGCCGACGTCCACCACACCTATTCCGACACCTGCCAAGACAAGACATACGCGCGCACACACACACACACACACACACACACACACACACACACACACACACACACACACACACACACACACACACACACACACACACACACACACACACACACACACACACACACACACACACACACACTCTCTGTTAAACCCTTGCTGGCTGCTGGATCATTTGGTGGGTAAATCAACAATCCGTCCCAAACCTAGAGCCTCCATCTCCAGCACCACTTCTTTCCAGACGGGCTCGATGTGGATGCAGCTGAAGCACCAGTCGGAGGTGATCTTTATGAGGTAGGGCCTCTTGTAGCTGTCAGGCACCAGGTCGTTGACGTACTGGTTAAAGTGCAGTGTGTACTTGCCGTCAGCAAAGTCTCTGGGGTTTTTGCTGTTGAAGGGAAAGTTGAAGAAGGACTCGTCGAAATAAAAGTTCTCGTGGCGATTGCTGTAGCGACTGCCGCCATACGGCTGGGTGTCATCAGTTTGCCCGTAGCGGTCGTAGTTGGCCCGTTTGTCTTCACTGGACAGGATCTAGGGTTCAGAATAAAGGTCAATATGGCAGACATCTTGGTCTCATGTATGAGCACACTAGCTTGGAAAGTCTAGTCTGATCTCCAGAGCTTCAGATTTGGTTCTCTCCCGCAGATCAGTCTGGACTTTCTCCAATCTCCGTGGGAAGGGGCCCGGCCCTGTCGGTTATAGTGGAAGGCAGCCCCTGATTGGTTCATGTAGTTGTCAATCTAGCCTCAAGTCAGACTGATCCCTCCGCACTTTCCACTCTCCCTGTTAGTGGAAAACAGTCACTGATTTCACTGGTTCTTGTAGTCATTGACGTGAACATGGAACGACAAATAAGCTCGAGAAATAGGGCTGGTCTCACAAAGCTAGATTGACGCCTACATGAACCAATCATAAGCCGCCTTACACTATAAGCGACAAACGTTAGGTTAAAACACAGGCCCTGGTTGGCCCAGTCACTTTTTTGAACGGACTGCTCCCCACGGAGATTGGAGAAAGGGCAAACTGATCTGCGGAGCCCCCAAGATCAGGCTGTTCTCAAAAGGCTATGTGTACACAGCTTATACACAAATAAATACCATGTGAAATCTGCTCGAAAAAACAACAGCTGAATTGTCAATGGATGAATTTCACGTTGAGAAAGTGTCTTACCTCATAAGATTTGGTAATCTTGATGAACATGTCCTCAGCACCTGGATTTTTGTTTTTGTCAGGGTGCCTTGAGAAGAAGATGCTCGTTAGTTTATGAACTATATGAGGTTAAAGAAGAAAACAATTACAGTCAGGGTCAAGTGGTCATATATACCATTCTTTTGCAAGGCGCTTATAGACCTTCTTGATCTCAGCCTGACTCGCACTCCTGGTGACCCCTAAGATTTTGTATGGGTCCATCTCAGGCCCGGCATGGGTTACACCTGTCAGCAGCAAGGAGATGACCACACACACTACAGCCAGCGGCACACGCCCCTTTGACCCCGCCATCGCAGTTAGACCTGAAACACAGCAGGAGGATGTTCACATCTCAAATCCTGACACAAAAGTAAAAAAATACTAGGGTTAGCCCTGTGATGCACAATGAGTAAGACAGGCGGTTAGCTAGATGCTGAAAATGGCATTACAACAAATTTAGCAGGCTAACTGGTCCACTATCGACAGAAGCCAGTCGAAACAGTGTTGCGTCGGCGGACAATATTCATATGATAATAATATATCACTGCTGACATGACACGGGGAAGTGACATTAGCATGATGTTTCATAACGGATATAATCGTCCATGGAGTTTTTTTTTCCCATCACGTTTAGTTGCGTTGCTACCTTTATACAGTCTATGGTTGCTACAGGGGGCTAGCGGGGCTTTAACGCAACAGCTATGCATTCAATGTCACCTGAAGTGGATGCGGTCATCCGGGTACTGGGCTACATATTCGACGAAGGTTTAAATATTGCCCAGCTTATGGTTTAACGCTGAAAAAGACAGCGAAATTGAGTAAAGGGTGTGTTCCGCAGCATCCCCGGTTCCTCCGGTAGCGAGCTGACAACCAGCTGCTGCTGCGAAACCAGGGGTGGGGGGAGGTGGGAGGCGGCAGCCAACCATGCAGCCAACGTCGTAACGCGAAAGTCATTTCGGGAGATTGAGTATTTGGTGACAGCTGGGTCTTCGTTTGTGTGGAGGTGTTAAGGTTTACTGCTTGCTGTGCCGTGGTTACTTTGGTGTGAATCATGGACATATAAAGAAAGGTGTGAATGCATTGTAGTATTCGGGCGCCAGGCAGCGGTGTGCAGTAACACAAATCAAACGCACTCTGCTTTTCCCCTACTTTCTCAGCGGACCAATCACAGACAGAGCTGATGTAAACACGGAAATGGCCAATGCAACAACAAGGCCACAAGGCAACAGAGCACAAACAGGAGAAATGAAGAGGGAAACGACCAACACTTGTACGGGAACGAGCTATAATCACCCATATTTGTAAGCTACGGACTGACTCAGCTGTTTAAACACCCCCATCTCCCTGGCTGAGGTAATAACCAGTCAGTATTACATGGAGGAAAGACACAGGAAGATCCTTCAGCGCCATAGGAGCGAACTGGTGACGAGCTTGGACCCGTCTAACCTTTACGATGGCCTTCTTGAAAAGGGAGTTTTCACCCAAGACATGATCGACGAGATACAGGTAAGGCAGTGAGATTCAGGTTCAGTGTCTGTAAAGCATGTGTTGTTACACACCTGTCAAGTCAACGTCTCATCCTTATTCTCATCAGAGCTCTGGCACCAGGCGTAACCAGGCCAGAGAGTTACTGCGGGACTTGGAGAGCCGTGGGAGTCGGGCATTTCCTTTATTTCTGCAGTGCCTTCAGGAGACAGGTCAGCATGGCTTGGCACAGCTCCTACAGGATGGACCTCCAACTGCTCCGCTACAGCCTGCGCCGCCGCGTCCACCTCCAGTTGTTCGCCCCATCGTCCAGCCTCTCCCAATCAATGAGTGTGTCATAAGTAGGCAATGTAATTTCTTTCTTTTACAATAATAAGCAAACAGTCTGGTCTTGTGATATCAACATGTGCCTCTTGTCTCCTGAATAGATTCTCCAATGGATGTCGATAAGCAACGAAAAGATGATGTCCTTGTCCGTCCAGTACATAGACACAGCCCTACTCACAGTCCATGTAAGCTATGTTATGATTCTGTAGTTTAGTCTGGCTGTGTGAGACTATCATATGAATAACAGTCTGGTAAGTTCCTTGATGCTTATATTGATGCTTAAACCACAGCGCCCGAGCAGGAGCACATACGACGGCAAGGAAGAACCCGGCGGGATAGTATTCAAGTAAGCACCATTTATTTATGATGAGCTTTACAGCCAACAGAAAGACAAAGCTCGCTCTAGACGTAGACTTTCAATGCTTTTGTATACTGTATATATTTCAGCTTCTTTCTGGGTTTTCTGTGTGTGTGTGTGTGTGTGTGTGTGTGTGTGTGTGTGTGTGTGTGTGTGTGTGTGTGTGTGTGTGTGTGTGTGTGTGTGTGTGTGTGTGTGTGACACAGTGCTATAAAATGGATGCCAGCCCGTGTGGGCATTGCCTGATCATAAACAACGTAGAGTTTGAGCCTGGGAGCGGCCTGAGCAATCGGAAAGGGTCCAACATAGACTGTGAAAAACTGGAGAGAAGATTCAAGATGCTCAACTTTATTGTGGCCGTTAAGACAAACCTGAAACAAAAAGTGAGTCCGATGGTCTCTCCTTCTGCTTCCCATGTCTGAAACAACACAGTCTTTAACCCTTGAGCCCTTTGCTGTCAAGCTAACGGGTTTATCTCCACATTTCAGCATATCAAACGCGAGCTGTCGGTTTTATCTAAGGTGGACCATTCGCAGTATGACTGCTGTGTGGTTGTCATGCTGTCCCATGGCACGGAGGTAAGACGTGTCCTGTGTTTTTCTTTTTCCTAAAAGTTGCTGCATCACCTTCAGATTATAGTAGATTTCCAGTTTACTGAATTTGATTTATGGATAGATATAGATGGATGGATAATTGCAATTCTAAATATCTGTACATATTTGTAATAGCAAATATTACAAATTCTTCTGTGTCTATATTTGGTTTATTAGAGTTAATTTTTTTAATTACATTTTTCTATTGCTCAATAACTTGTTAACTTTTGTTTTCCATGCCACTGAAGTCCCCTTGAATAGAAAATTAAAAAATGTGATAGATAGATAGATAGATAGATAGATAGATAGATAGATAGATAGATAGATAGATAGATAGATGGATCGATAGATAGACACTGACACCTAATAAATGCCCCTCTAATCCACTCGAGTATATTCACAGACCAACATCTAATGTTAGCTCACATTCATGTTAAAAGGTGAGTCACAACCGCTTCCCCGGTGCAGTGTACGGCGTGGACGGACATCACGTCCCTGTGCAGCACATCACAAACTACCTGAACGGCCAGCACTGTCCCTCTCTGCAGGGCAAGCCCAAACTCTTCTTCATCCAGGCCTGTGGAGGAGGTAGTGCTTGTTTTATTAATTCGCTTTTCTGAAGTATATTTTAATCTTGCCCATGTAAAGCACTTTGAGTGGCCTTGTGTCTGAATTGTGCTATATAAATAAACTTGCCTTGCCTTACACTGTGAACGTAACGGTTGGTTGAATGTGCTCATTGCTTGTATAAAATATCGGATAACGATTTCCACTTCCAGCATTTTTGTTTTTTCTCATGGGGAAAGCTTTTGTTTTGTCTTTTTTAGGTGAAAAGGACACAGGCTTTGAGGTGTCCCCTGATGAGCCTGAGCCATCCATTACTGGTGGGGAGGATGACCAGACGGACGCCATCCCCATGTCATCCAGCAGTGACTCTCTGAGCAACATGTCCGACGAGACTGATGCCAGAGCCACGCTGCCCACCCCCAGTGACATTCTGGTGTCCTACTCTACTTCTCCAGGTCTGTTTGTTTGTTTGTTGACGAAAGAAAATTAATGCACACAATGAAATTCAAACTGCCCATACACCAAGTCGTTGTTATTTCGACTTCATTAATTGCAAGTCTGAGCTCCATGTGGACCTGACTTGCTGTGTATGTCTCCCTAATGCTGCTTTGGGACGTTTGACAAAATCAGGTTATGTTTCTTGGAGGGACACGCAGGCGGGCTCCTGGTACGTGGAGATACTGGACCGCGTTCTCCAGGAAAACGCTGTAGCTGATGACTTGGGCTCAATGTTGATGATAGTAAGCTTCGGTTATTATGCCAGAAATATTAGCTGGGTCTCTTACTATTTCAAGTATTTTCTTTTATTTAAACATAGACAGCTCTAATCATTGACTGTGCTTATGTTCCAGGTTAACAATGAAGTGTCCCAAAACTCTGCAAAGGGACTCTACAAGCAAATGCCTGGTTCCTTTAACTTCCTCCGCAAACTGCTCTACTTTCAAGCCCGGGAGAAAATAGCGCAATAGCGGTGAAATACATTTTTTAACACTGTAATTTATTGGGATTATGAATACCTGGAGAGATTGTGGATTGTTTTCTACCGACACAGTCATTCTATAATGGGACGTTTCTGTTGTTTTTGATTTCTTAATTTTTTTAATGAACTTTTTTGGATACAAGTGTCAACTTGGAAAGTAAATAATGTACTTTTGATATTTGTTTGTTTGATATTTTCTGTGTGTTATCGACACATAGCAGCTGTCAATTTTCAAAATAGACAATCAGCATAAGAGACTTTCCTGACTCAAATGTTCATGTAGCTCAAATATACTGATTTTATTAAATTTTTTTAAAACGGTGATTCTTGTACACTTATTTTGTGAAAATGGGGCTGGAGGCATAGGAAGACTGACTGGATATGAGCCAAATGTTTCAGTACATTTAAATTAAATTAAATGACTTTAATTTGACACACACAGAGTTGGCCAGTGATTGAGTTATTCTACTGACATCTTCACCACGGTATAGCCTGTCCGAATCTAATATTGAGCACTAATTGCAAGCACAGAAACAATACTATGTGTCAGTTTGCCTTTTGATCATAGGCAGTTCCTAAACATGAAGCTGCATTTAAACCTCTCTAAAAGACATGGACATTATCTATATAACTACTGTATCACATCATGTTGTAGCTATCTGCTGGCATTATTCATATGGTTGTGTTGATGCATGTTTCCTGTATAAATTACATAGCATTAAACTGATAATGACGGCAAGTTAAAGGGGGAGTCAGCGATTATGGAGAGGGCTTCTTGTCAAAATGTATTTCCAAATCGGTGAATAAAACATGTGATACCTGTACGTATTGTGTGTGCAACAGAAAACAATCTGTTAATATACATTACATTACATTTAGCTGACGCTTTGATCCAAAGAAAGCGACTTCCAATAAGTGCATTCAACCAGGAAGGTACAAACTCCAAACAGCAAGAATCATGCAAGCACATCAGCTTTAAGTAAACCAGCCTAAAGAGTGCCGCATGAAAGTGCTACATGTACAGTAGATAAAACAGTTAAGTGCAAAAATACTAATTATTACTTTTATAATGTTTCAGTCTGAAAATATGTGTTTTAAGTGTGAGGTGGAACATGTGTAGGCTTTCAGCTGTTCTCATGTCAATGGGGAAATCATTCCACCATTTTGGAGCCAGGACAGCAAACAGTCTGGATTTTTTTTTAATACACTGCCTATGCTTTAAAAATGTATTGATGTTAACAAAGGGGCTCTTCATAGCTAGCAGCTAGAGCCTATAGGTTGTGTATTGTGATTGTCAGGGATTATCCACTTATTTTGACAATTAGTTTAACAATAATCATTTTTCCAGAATCGCTGACTCCACCTTTTAAACAGGAGCACACTTTACTGCACACTAATCTCCAAACGCCAGTAGATGGTGTTTGTGAGTCACAGATATACCAACTACTATGATACTTGTAGTTCCCTCCACTGCCACAAGGGGGTCTTCATAAAATTAGAAATGGTTCCATGTATTTGAGTGACCTTATACACGGCTATCAGGGACCCCAATTTGGTATGAAAGCCATCACAGGGATCTCATGCCACTGTTTGCATGTTAAGATATTAGAGATATTCTGATGTTTGAAACAGAGTGTGCACCTATCTCGATCTCAAAGGACTCCCGCGGATGCTGTTTAGACGGTGCAGTGTGATCAACAAGGTCAACATTTTGTAACCAGGTCAGAACCGGCTACAGCTTACATACATTCACCCTAATACAATCTGAACTGACTCACTGACTGTCAGTGAGACAGATCTATAGAGTTGGAAACTTTCAGACAGACACAGAGAGAAGTCAAATACTTCTCCGGGTCCTTGCCCCGTATCTTTAGAGATTCACAATGGCATTTCTAGGTTATTCTTAATCATATACTTTAGAGAATTTAGAACTATTCATGGTTCTTTTTTATGTTATCATCATAAGTATTCCTTTATCTTACTCCTCATGGTGGTCTCTGTCACACATTCATATTGTTTATAAAACATTTTTGTAAATCAGCTGTGATCTGGGTCCTCCTGAAGTTGTTTTTCCTACTTCTAAAACCAACTCCTTTCGTCGATATCAATGAAGTCACTCTATAAAGGGGCAATGTAAACAGGCTATATATATATAGCAGCTCTTTTAGATTTAAGCACTGCTTTCAATACAATACAGCCCATGTTTGAATGAAGAAGATCTCTAGCCCTACTAGCCAGTTGTGTCCTGGCCCTACTGTGAGGCCTTTCCACAGTCCTCATGAAAGATCAACTAATAGGCAAATACAGTAAAAACCTAATGCCAGTAATAAAACAGAGAAAAACTATTGAAAACTCTGCCATTGGTTTAATATTGAAAAACATACATGAACTTTTCCTAAAAGTAAGCAAAGCCCCACTCTTTTCCTTAACAAAGTGCTTTCATTGCCAACACCGGAGATTTACCGGGACACACAGGATGCAAACTAGGCTCCCCCTGTTAAAGTTTGCCTGTCAACATGACCCACGAGCCAATGACATTTCTCCCGAAACCTATCAGGTAAAACTATTTAGTGCAACAACAAACACTTGACTGCGACAGCCTTGTGCTCTGACACACATACTACAGTTAAAGTGACCAGACATAATAGTAACTGCAGCTGCTATTGATAGTGGATGTTGTTGTCTCATCACCCGGTGTCCTTGCGCTTCCCTGTGTGTGTGTGTGTCTATGTGTCCTCACGGCATTGTCACATTGTTTTTAATGTTTTGGAAATGATCAGTTCGCCCTTCAATTGGAGCGCTTGGCATCATGTTCATGGTTGTTTTGCACAGTTAGATGTGGACTGCTCTTCAGCCAAATGAATAAATACTCAGTGTGTCTGTTCCCACCAGGCAGTATCGCTGGTCACCCACCACTGCATCCGGTTAAACCATGCTCCACCTCAGCACAACACTCAGTGAGTATAATGATGACCATTGGTAGCCTAATAAAGTGATGACTTTGTTAAACGTTAAGATAGTGAATTAAATGGTTTTTTTTTTTTACTTGGATAGCTTTCTAACGGTCCACTTTACTTTTCAGTGTTGGCAGCAGCCTGTCTTGCTTTAAGTGCAGGTAAATATATCTTTCTGTGTGTGTGTGTGTGTGTGTGTGTGTGTGTGTGTGTGTGTGTGTGTGTGTGTGTGTGTGTGTGTGTGTGTGTGTGTGTGTGTGTGTGGTTTGAGGATGCTTCAAATAAATTTTGCTTGACATGTGCCTTTGTGTTAAACTAATACTTCCTCATCTGTTTTGACTTGTTCCCTCAGCAACTACCTTTACAGTTACCACCTGTGAAGGCGGAAATGTCCATCGCTTGCTGTGTGGTATGGCTAAATTATCTCTAACTCCCTGTACACAACAGTGCTAAAATGTATTTTGGCAGCATTTAAGAGCTGTTTTTTTCCATTTTTCTTTTTTTTTAAAGACCAGTGGTGGACAGTAACAAAGTCAATTTGCTTGAATACTGAGACATATTTACCGCAAACAAACTACATATCTGCTTCAAGAATTATCCCAACCTGAGAAAGCATGTTGAGTTGTATAATGTTATTTTTCTCTCCACCAGAACGTTTTAAATTAAGTTTTGAATGTTTGTCATGATTGTAGGTTTACATGGTGAACAATGATAGTAGTTTTTTAACATAATAAATATGTGTCGCTTCACTTCTCAAGTTGATCCCCTTTTCTAGTTGCAACCCGAGTCCTACGTCCTTTGCCCAGGGGCCTGTTTCAGGTAGCTGGTTTTGAGGCAACCCAGAGTTTGTTCGCTCCTGAGTGGGGGGAACCCTGGGTTTTCCGTTTCAGGTAGAGGTTCAGCGCAACCGAGAGTCAGTTACTGGCAACATACGCCTGGCTCCAACCTGCTGGATAGGTGGTTAGACCCACCCTGATGTTTTTTTCCCTTTCCGCCGCACCCCCCACTGAAAAAAAGAGCTGTCACAACGCGTCCCTGACAGTTTGAGCAATCCCCTAGAAATCTCCATCGGGATGTTTTTATCATTTCCTGATGATTTTACGTGTGATCGATCATTTGATCAGTAGCCTTGTTCTCAGCCCTCGTTCGTTCATATGCAGCCACCTTACACATCGTGAACATGCTTTACATTCAGATTAATAAACCTATTGTATTGTATGTATATCGTTATTTATTTTTATCATTATCAGTAGTTTTTTAACATCTGTGCCACTGAACATAGGCATTTATGTCAGGTTGTAAAGTAATTCTGCGGCTGCGCGCGCTGTTCACTTGTGTCATCCCAAAGTCACAGACAAGCCTCGTTAAATAGCCCAATATGAATATAGTAATAATATAATAATTTAAACTGTGATCACTAGAGGACAAGGGATCTGGTAATAAAACAATCAGGATCTACAATGGAAACTGTCACCTTATGTGTCAAACGTTAATATCTTTCACTCCCCATTTAAAAGAAGCGACAGTCTGTTTACTGCACAGTAGGCCTATTATAGCTTGCCTGCACATAATAGGCTACAGCGAATATAAACACACTGTCAGCAGTGCTGTGCAGCGGCAGCTTGATAATTTTGTTGCTGCTGAATGATATGCGTAACTTTTCTTAAAATAGACTTGCTTCTCTACGGAAGAATGATGCTTTTGACAAAAAAACCGTTTTTTCTGAATTGCTGAAGGGATAGATCAGAGTTATGAGACTATCCCCGTTCATTCTTCTCCATAAGCTCATAAGTTAATATTTCTTACTCTAGTGGGAGGAGCGGAGAAGTTTTTCTTTTCTTTTTTGAGAAGTGGAGAAGTGGGAGGATCAAGCATTTGTTTCTTCTGTTTCCATGGTGAATCATGTTTTCAGCGATCCATTGACGATGGCTTTTATGCACACGCCTCCCCCAGAGTGAACACGCTCAGAGTTGATTAACCCAACGCTGATCCACTGTTCTGAAAACAATCCCCTGAGTTTACCAACTCAGAGCGCAGGGTTGTAAAACCAGCTACCTGAAACAGGCCCCAGATCTAGCAACTATGTAAACTTAATTTGACTATTTTTATTTTTAAAATCCTTGGCTTTTAAAATAATGAAAGCCCACCATTTACCCTGTCATTTATTTCTTCAATTCTGTGTATTTTCTTCCTTGTGATTTCTACCTCGTTCCTGTGTAACAGATGCTGGATTAGTTATCAGGGTTCAGACAGCAGTGTACGGCCGCCAAGACAAAACAACCTGTAGTGAGGGAAGACCAATAAAGAAGATTTCCCGCACACAATGCACGGCTTCTGGTACCCTGACTCAGCTCAAAGCCAGGTATACGCGCTTGTGTGTATTTATCTGTTTCTTGGGTTGCTTGCCTGATCACATACAGTATGTTCAATTAAGTGCAGTGGCATGGCTCACCTTAAGTTATTTCCCAATAGTCTGTGTAAGAAAGGGGACTGATTGGGAACTGCACCCAGGATGCATTGGAAACACTTTTGATCACAGACGATGTGCGCCATGCCAGGCCAGCCAAGAAACTAGACATTTGATGTCAGATGATTAAAACGTATACTAATTTTCAGGGTCAAAATTTGTCTTTTGGATTTCTACTAGAAACAGTTTTAATTGGTATAGTTTCCACCAAAAATAATCAACTTTATATTTCTCACAGTGCCATTGCTGAATCTCCTCTTCTCAGCCAGTCTGAAACTCTTCATTTTAGAGCCTGTCTCTTTAAGCCCTGCCTTCCAAAAAGCCCGGTCCGTCTGATTGGCTCTGAATCTAACTGCCATTTAGATAAATAATAAATTGAAATAGAATTTTATAAATTGAATTTTTCAAAAGATTGAAGGAAGATTGTACAACACTGCAGTATGTTAGTTTTTTTTGTGCTCCTGTCTTTTCCCTGCAGCTGTGATGGAAAAACTTTGTGTGAGGTGAATGTAAGGGAATTCCAACACCCTGATCCCTGCCGTGGCACCTATAAATATCTGGAGTCAACTCACTTCTGTTACCCAGCAGGTTGGTCACATGTCTGCATGGAACTAAAGCATCGCTGTAAACACTGATGTGGCTTCATTCACATGCTTCTATTTATCAATCAATCAATCAATCAATCAAACTTTTGCACTTTTCATACAATCAAATGTAACACAAAGGGCTTAATACAACTCTCTCCCCCCCACACCTCCCACCCAGAGATATGCATACATGCAAAAACATTCCCCCTCCCACCCATCCATACCCCAAAATAAGAAATTCATTAAAAACAGGAAGGAAACAGCGCTGAGGAAACGCCATCATCAGAGAGAAAACACTAGAGACTGTAAAACTAAAAGAATTCAAAAATAAAGAGATAAAATAAATAAGAGCTCTTTATAGCGATTAATAAAAAGACTAAAAATAAAATAACTAATAAAAGTAGTTATAAAAAGTAAATAAAAGCAGGCTACATATATAAATAAAATAGGCTATAAAATATATAAAATAATGAAATAAATAATGAAATAACTGATAAAAAGTTGCTTAATTAAAAAGCCTGACTAAAAAGGTAAGTTTTTAGTTTGCCCTTAAAAATATCAACACTCTGCGGCCCTCAGGTTATCAGGCAGGGTGTTCCACAGACGCGGGCCGTAGTAAGAGAAGGATGCCTCACCGTGAGTTTTTGTGTGAACTTTTGGAATAATTAAAAGACCACTGCCAGAAGACCTGAGGGTTCGAGAGGGTTCATATGATAAAAGCAAATCTGATAAATAACTAGGACTAACACCATTAAGAGTTTTATAAACCTATAGGATAATCAATTCTGAAGGACATGGGTAGCCAATGCAGAGACTTTAAAATGGGAGTAATGTGTGCCCTCTTTCTGGTCCTCGTCAGCAACCGTGCAGCTGAGTTTTGGAGTAATAGTAGTTTAGCAATACTTTTCTTGGGAAGACCAGAAAGTAGGGCATTACAATAGTCAATTCTGCAGGTAATAAAAGAATGCATTAATGTCTCTCTGTTGGCTTGCGAGAGAAATGGGCGCACTCTGGCAATGTTCTTAAGATGATAAAAAGCTGTTTTTGTGATGTTTCTTATGTGTTGGTCAAAGCTAAGATCTGAATCAAAAATAACACCCAGGTTTTTAACTTGTTGGCTGGGTTTAAGTGCCAGGGTTTGAAGTTTGGCGTTCATTTTTTCTCTCTGTGCTACAGGACCAATAATTAAAACCTCAGTTTTGTCCTGGTTGAGCTGTAGAAAGTTCTCTGCCATCCATGACTTGATATCTAAAATACAATTAAAAAGAGCATCGATTGGCTCTGGGTCATCAGGGGACACGGCAATGTACAGTTGAGTATCATCAGCATAACTATGGAAATGTATGCCATGCCTCCTGATGACATCTCCAAGTGACAACATGTAGATATTAAAAAGAGTTGGGCCTAATATCGAACCTTGAGGAACGCCACAGTCCATTGTGTACTTATTTGATGAGCATTCCTCCAAGGTAACATAACATTTTCTGTCATTAAGATAGGATCTAAACCAGTTAAAAACAGTACCAGAGACACCAATCTGCTTGTAAAGTATGTCTAAAATAATTGAGTGGTCTACTGTGTCAAATGCAGCAGTAAGATCCAGCAATACCAGCACAGAGAGTTTTTTATTATCTAAATTGCACCTGAGGTCGTTGAGCACCTTGATCAGAGCCGTCTCTGTGCTGTGCCTGGCTCGAAAGCCAGACTGGTACTTTTCAAAATTGTTGTGCGAGTTCATAAAATCATTTAACTGATTTAAAAACAAGCTTCTCTAAAATGTTGCTGAAAAACGGCAGATTGGATACTGGTCTGTAGTTATTGGGAAGTGAGGGGTCTAAATGTATTCTCTTCAGAAGAGGCTTGACCATGGCAGTCTTTAAAGCTGTGGGGAATATGCCCATCTGAAGAGAGTAGTTTATAATATTAAGAACATCCTTTTCTAAAAATATAAAAAACTGTTTTAAAAAAGGATGTGGGAATAGGGTCTAAAAGGCAGGTTGCTGTTTTTAATTGTGAACCAACTTTCCCCAGCATCTCAGCATCAACCAGGACAAACGTCTCTAGTGTTTCCTCATGGAAAAACAAAGATTCCTTGTGATTAAAATTCACAGGGGGAGTCTGACATAAATTGGATCTAATAGTTTCTATTTTGCTACTGAAGTTAGCTGCAAACTCTTCACATTCTTTTTTTGGTTGACATACTTTCCGTCTTAATAAAAACAGGGTTAATTAAATGATCAATGGTTGTAAATAAGATTTTGGGGTTGTTCCGGTTATCAGTGATCAATTTTGAGAAGTATGTTTGTCTGGCTTGTTTCATGGCTTTATTGTAAATAGTGAGTTGTTCATGGAAAATTTGGTAATGGATTATTAGTTTATTTTTTCTCCATTTTCTTTCTGCTTTCCGACAGTTTTTCTTGAGTTGCTTGGTGTGTTGGTTTCTCCAGGGGGCTGTTAGGTTAGCTGTGACCTTTTTCAGCTTTAGTGGAGCTACTGCGTTAAGAGTTGCTCTAAGTTTACTGTTAAAACTATCTACAATAAAATTACAAGAAGAAGGTAAAACAACTACAGGAGTGTCATTTAAAAGCTCTTTAAAATGTGCAGCCACTTCAGTAGTAAGATAGCGTTTCCTCACAGTTCGTTCTGGTATATCCAGTTTTTTAAAACCGTTGACAGTAAAAAAGATACAAAAATGATCTGAGATGCCTACATCAACAACTGAGGAGATCTGTGCAGTCAGACCATGTGTTATTACTATGTCTAATGTGTGGCCTCTGTTGTGTGTAGGCTGTGTGACTGTGACATGTTGAGTAAAATTCTTACAGTTCAGTAAATTTTAAAAATCTAAAGCTAAAATGTCTGATTGATTATCTACATGCAAGTTAAAATCACCTAACATAATAATTCTGTCATAGTTAGTGTGGATGATTGACAGTAGTTCAGAAAAATCAGAATAAAAAAAAGGGCATCGTTTTGGTGGTCTGTAAACACACATACACAGTATAGAAGGACTGCTAAAAACAATAGAATGGTACTCAAAAGATGTGTATGTGTCAAATGTGATGTGTTTAAAACCAAGGGATGTTCTGAGTATGGTTGCTGTAACCCCTCCTTTTTTATCTGTCCTGGAGTAGTATGCAAAATTGAAATTTGGTGGTGTGGTTTCAATGAGAGTGGCAGGTCCATCCGTGCTAAGCCATGTCTCAGTTAAAAACATACAGTCATATTGTCTAAAATCAAGTCATTAATAAGAAAAGTTTTGTTTAAAAGAGATCTCACATTTAAAAGGGCCATATTCAGAGCTACTGGTGTGGTCTTTTTGGGTTGTTGTTTTTTAGTAGCTATTGTGTTGTGCATGTAAAGGGATTTTAGATTTGTGGAATTAACTCCATTGGTTCGTTTAATTTAGTGTCTGTGAGTGATTATGATTTTGAGTGGTCAGTGTATTCCGCAGTGAGATTTCTGCAGTGGGAGCTAGTGATACTATGGGGTGTAGTGGAGAGTGTACCTGGATATGTTGTCAGTCAATCACAATTATTGTTTTGCTCGTTGGTTGTCAAATAGACAGGAAAAAGACACACTTGACCTGACACATTGATGAGAGATTCCTTGCCTTAGCACTGTCGTGAACCGGATGTTAAGAAATGCAGGTTTCATGTGATTTGTTTTTATTTTCACAGTTCGAGTTGTGGCGTGTGAGGACTCTTTTGCAAACCTGCATTGTGGTAAGATATTTTTTTTTTAATAAAATCTATATATGCTGGTTGTATAAATATGCATGTGTATTTTGATGGCACTTCAGCATGAGCACTCCTAGCATATAGCCAGCTTCTCATTACCTTATTTTTTTTGTTGCCAGAGAACGACAAGGTTATATCTATCATCCGAGCCAATTATGGACGCTTGGACAGGACCACATGTGCCGTTGGAGTGGCTGCTCGTAACGTCAGAAAAAATGACTGCGTAGACCCTGCCCATGCATTTTTAAAGTACAGTTGTCCACGTTTTGTCAACTCACAGCTCAGTTTTAAGGCTGTGCGAATAAAAGTCATTGTGTAATCAACTCTCAGATTTGATGTACCCCTGAACACATTCAAGCCTGTATTAACTCATGTCCTTCTACCTCTAGGCACTGCAATGGGAAAACATCCTGTGAAGTCAAAGCCAGCAAAACTTTGTTAGGAGATCCCTGCAAAGGCACTTACAAGTACCTGGATGCGACATACAAATGTACATTTGTAAGTATCTTGAAGGCCAGTGAGCACAGTTTCATCCAGCCGATGGAAGTCTGTGGTCAAAATGTGGAAAGGAAAACAAGATGTGGTATACTGTGTTGGGCTAGGGGGGATGCAGATATACTGTATAGCCATGTTACTACACAAATAGATCTTCCAGTAATACAAAAAAAAACATACAACTTGGCTTTATTACAGGTGGAGTCAGCAATTCTGGAGAACGCTTGTTGTAAAAATCACTTTGTCAAAATCAGTGAAGATCTGTGTGCTGAAAATATCCAGTGTTAAAACCATACATACTATGATATACACATCCAATGATCTGTACACTCGCATGTTGATAGCTACGGTTGGCCCCCTTTGTTTACTCTTTGTCTGCATACCATTTTAGAGAGCCTAGGCTGTCTATTAACACCAGATTTATTTTCAACACACACACACACACACACAGTACGGACAGGTAGTCCTTACAATCCACTACCTGCACATCATAAAGAGATGTTTACTGATTTTGACAAATAGTGATAGTGATTTTGAAAGACATTCTCCAGAATTGCTGACCTTTTTTTAATCGGAAGGTATTCAGTTTTTAGTGATTGTACATTGACTGTGATATGCTTTTAACCATACCCCAGATACACCACCAATCCACTAAGTCAATCTTTTATCTATCTTTTGCAGGCGCCTACATACGGATATCTTCAGATGGGCCTGCATACTGGAATCATTATATATTCAGCATGAACAAGTATCAAATAAAAAGCATTACATGGCTATCAAGTGCCTTGGCCGTTTGTTATTAAGTGTAATCATCTAGCTATTCTGCTTAAAATCCTAAAACATTAACGTGTGATTTTCACCAGCGCAATTGTGTTCACATGATTTTCATTGTGTTGCTGCTGTCTGAGTTGCGTGGGTCCTTGGGTATGTTTCAGTCTGCCCAGTGACATCATCGAAAGTAGGCTTGTTTCCCTGCTTCCATCCCTGTTTTATTTTCCACGTATATGCATGATTTTCACCCAACCAACTCTAGTCATAAGCAGTAAAATATTTTACATTATTTGTCGGTTTGATTTTACCCAATGTTAGTGTTTGTGTATCAAATAAGGCAATCTTCTTACTTAACACTTGTGTTTGTAGGGTCCCCCAATGATACCTTTTTTGTTTGTTTTATGAGACGTTGTATAGGGGGAAATAAAAGAAGAGTACTTATGTAAATTTGCCATGTATTGTTGTGCTTTAATGTATTTTGATGAGAAGTATTTTTAATTGGTAGGCTATATCATAAAGTGGGTAAATTACAAACAAATATAAATAAATGTGCACACACAAAGCTCAGGGAATAAAAATAAATAAATAAATTGCATGGCATTAAACAAAAATAGACATCAGCCTATCATCCATCACTATGACATTTGTCACTTGATTGACATACAGGACCACCAATCTAACGTCTGATCTTTTCGGACACACGGGTCAGCACACATGCACGTTATTAAACAGCGGCAGTAACTGCAAAATTCCCGCAAGCTAGCGAGTTGCCCAGTTAGCCTAACTTATTTCTACTAAACTTAAAAAAGGTATACAAAGCTGACATTGAGTTCAAGTCCAGGGGCCTCTACGGATACTGGTATCAATGGGCTGTGGCTGGGCTGTGGGAGGGGCTTATTTTCATAGGGCCCGGACCCAGATATCCCCGAGCACTACACTAAAATGCCAACTTCACATTTAATTCAGATTACTGGGGGCAGTTAATTTCAACATCAACAGAAGTGTAGCCTCTTTTTTTCCCACATGTGAATTGGGATTCAAGTGGCCTTAAATAATCCCCTTGGCCAAGTATGATCTAAGTGATTCTCACCTTGACCCCGTTTCCACTTGTCTTTAACGTGTGGTTTTTGTGAACTGATCACATGAATACAGCTCTAACTACAGGTGAAAACACTCTCAAGACGCATTGAGATCGGATCACAAAAAACACATTCAGAGGTGGTTTACGTCACTTGTGTCTGATGTGACAACATTCAAATGGTAGTGGAAACAGCAATGTGACTTTTGTCCACATTAGGGACCTCCTACTGAATTGCCGCCCCCTGCCTGAGCGGAAATACGTTGAAAATGCATCACTGGCGTTCATGCTGCTTTTATAGAAGCCTAATGAACGTCAGTTGCATCCGCCAGTATTGCAAATGACAAGCTTTCTGTCCTCTGTTTTCATTTCACTGTGTAAATCTCAAAACACGGAAATCGCTGCTATTGACTTGTGTGCTGCAAGGCAGCGACTTCCTGTTCTTATCTGCTTAAAAATAAAAGGCAACTTGCGTTTGGCTAGTAACAGGCTTTTAATGTGAAGGTGCACAGGAAATATTCTGTTTTCACATGCAGTAACTTAACTGCATATAGAAAGCTGTGTACTGGTCGTGGTGACAAGAGTGTAGCAGACATTAGAAAAGCCGCCCGGCAAACACACATTTTTCAACAGCCAAAGTGATGTAATAACTTACTTGCCTAAGAGTTTTTACTTTTATATAATATTTATGATATTTACCCGCATTTGGCGAGTGTTAATGTAGAGCCCTCTAAGCAGTGCAGAGCCGGCCCAAGCCTTCATGGGGCCCTAAGCGAAATATGATTAGGGGGCCCCTCTCCAATGTTAGCTTTGCTGAAACTATAGATCTTTGTTAAATATCATTCACACACCCAGTGTTTTCCGCTAGTGCCTCCACTGTGCAGCTGTGCGAAAATACTAGACAGCCGAGATTCAGACCCTCCTAGGGGGGTCCAGGGGTATGCCCCCCGTGAGATTCTTTTAACCATTTAAAAGTGAAATGCATGAATCTGGTGCACTTTGAGCGGAAAATTAAGAGGCACTGGGTCAGATGAATTAAAAGCTATTGAAGAAGAACACATGGATTTTCCATAAAAATATTAATATAACATAAAATATTATGGAGGGTCCTCTGGGTTGGGCTTGGGTCTCTTTTTCTTTTACGGGACATATATCACTGTAATATAATGAATGCATTTAAATGCAGTGAGAGGAACGAAGCTGAAGAACTCTGTTGTCCAGCTACTGTATCTTTTTTTCCACAGACGAGGCTGAAATAGGCTATAGACTATACACAGTGCATGGGCAACTGAGGGCAGCCCCATTTCCAATTGTTTTTAAATAAACTCACTTTACACACTGTGCATGGATGTGAACGTGACAAGATCAGGTAATTTTGGATTACCTCCCAGATGAATTGATTACATTTTTAGGCTATTAATTATCTAGACCAAAACATTTTATTCCTTTTTGTATGATAACATTTGCACAATATGATGTTAATATCAAACACACACACAAAACAAAAAATATATAGCCTATATAGGAGAGAACGGGGTAATCTGAGCCACTTTTTACATTTGCTCCCCTCTAACGGAGCTAAAATGATTTATCACTCAAATTTACACATTTCCCATTAATTCAGGATGTTACCTAGAAATGGGCATTAGCAGAATTTTTTCAAGACAAAGGGCAGTGAAAATATGATTGTTTTAAAAAAAGTTGTCATGTGGCTCACTTTACCCCAGCTGTGGGGTAAACTGATCCACTTACTTTTTCCACTCTGAAACTACCATAACAACACATATTGTAACAGTAAGAATCCTGAAAGCTAGCCACACATTCCAGAACTAATGTCGGACTAGTAAAATAATCATGGGGTTTGGTCAATTAAGCAAAGCAAATTTTCTAAACACTTGAAAGTAACTCTGAACAAAATCAAATACAACATATTATAATTCAAACGGTTTGAATAAGATTCAAATGAAAGATAGAACCAGTTAGATTAGAACACAGTCTGGGGGTCAGAACACAGGACCCTTAGAGCCAACTAGTGTCTGGGGGTCAAAGCATAGGAAAATCAGAACCAGCGAGAACAGCCTGGGACTCAGAACACAGGAGAAGACCCAACTGGATTATAACATCATCCTGTCATACTCTACAACTACGCCTACTCTACATTCCAGCCCTGAAGGTTACAGGGAAAGATGAGGAGGTGCTCTTTCCGTGTGGTTGCCCCAGGTCGTCTTCCTGGTGTATTTCCTCCATTAAAATACAACATATGTTATGTAATATCACATTAAAATATGTTTAAGACTAAACTTAACTTGTGCCTCATGGTGGGGGAAAGTGAGACAGTGGCTCACTTTCCCCCACAGCATTTGGCTCACTTTCCCCCACCACCACAATTTGAGAAAAAAACTACCTCTCTTAGCATTTCAGGCTAATCTTCAGTTATCAGCATCACATGGTTTCATATGTTGGTAGTTCATCAACACGTATGATAGAAGTTTTTCTACGTGAATACATTTGCTTTGGCACAACAGTAGATTAAGTTGACAGCAAGAACATTTACTTTTACATGCAAAATACCTATTTTGGTGAAAAATAACATGCTTACCACAGCACCATGAGGTCCTCTCTTTCAGGGCCATGGGGAAATGAGAGGGGCTTGAAAACATATATCTCACATGACCACACATGTTTTCCGTTGCCTAGATACAGGGGGTGGCTCACATTACCCAATGCCTCAAATTCCCCCGTTCTCCCCTATATATTTTTTGAAGGGGGCCCTAAGCGACCGCTTAGTTTGCTTATGCCTTGGGCCGGCTCTGAAGCAGTGTTGTGCATCGCTCCTCCTTGTCTAAATGAGACAGTAGTCTATCTCGTCAACATGGGTTCATGCAGTTATGCAAGGTACATAAAAGTTATATTGTACATATAATGAATGATCAATATATGTTTAAATAAATTCATGTTTTGCATTTTTACACTTGGTAATTTAAAGTACCTCACAAGCTGAAATATGTGTTCACCCCTGAGCTAGTTAATTGACTAAATCCTCTAGGTCCTTTTTTAGTTTTACAGTTTTTGCCAAATGCTTAGACACATGTTGCAGACTTTGGCCCACTGTGTCAAAACTTAACACACAGGCCGAATAGGACAAAGCACATGGAGATAAACATCTAACTTATACGGCAAAATGAAACTCTTGAAACAAAACTTAACAATCCCATTTCAAAACTGTTTTAGCATCAAAACAATACACACATGCACTTTTGAATGACTCTTTCCTAGCAGCAACAACACACAGATGTGCTTTATGCAAAACACAGCTGATTTCAGTCATTTTTATGGTTTTTGCAAAAGTAAAAAAAAACTCAATGACACACAAGAAATGGTACCACTAGAATGTTCTACAAAACATTCCAACAAAAATTCCAGAGTAAAAATTCATGAGATAGAGATAGATCAAGTAGATGAGTTCACATTCTTAGGTGTTGTTCTAGATTCTCAACTTAGAGTTTTTACCTAATGCTTAAACACTAATAGTGGTTGCTATGCCCAAAGCATCACAACCTCTAACTTTGGTGACCATGCCCTAAACACAAGCACCAACCCTGTAAACACAATAAGTGATTTGCACTCTGTTTGAAATTCTGCAACACACTTCTTGCAAAACAATACACACTGTTTTTCACATAAGACACATTTTTCAAAAATGAAATCTCCTGCAATCATTGGGAAAACACATCTATCTAAAATACAAAACACAACTAAAATTGGAAAAGCACACAGACTCACACACATGAAAAATAAAAAATAAAGCTAATATAATACCAATCAGTGTGAGCCTTAGCATTACAACTAGACCTCAGGTGAGCTCAGCTTCTTTGTGAGACAGTACAGTAAGAGTCAGGGGAAGAGGACAAGAGAGAGCGGCAGGAGGACGATGACAAAGGAGACAACAGACGGAGACAGGGTCACTATAGTGGACCATGTTATAGATCATGGCCTAACAATATAGGAGGCTGGTCTGAGATTCCAGCCCAACAACACAATAGCTCCATAATTAGGACATTTAGACTGGATATCAGGAATATTTTCGCTGTTGCTTCTCAAAGGATGACATTGCATGTGATGTCGATGAGGCGATGTGGCCAGACGCAAACGGGAGGCGGTATCCAAAGGATTCATAATTCACGCACCCCATTCCTTACAACACTTATTTTATTTATTTTTTTACTGTAATTGTTTCAGAGTTCATAGTGACACACTGAATTGCTTGTTGAACTGCGATCCTACCTATTCGTTGTGTTTTTGTCTTTTGTTGGCCAAAACCATGAAATTGCAAAATAAACTTTTTTTCAAAACTTTTCTATATTTTTTTCATGTGTCTAATTGAAAATATAGTGGATCAATCTTTCCAAAAAATTCTGCAAGAGGTTGGATACAGCACGCAAGGCGATATTTCCCCCGTTGCTTGGCAAGGGAGGACATTGCCTGTGACGTGGATGAGGTGATGTGGACAGATGCCAATAGGAGAAAGGGTCCATAGCCTAAATGTTTTGTCATTCCCCTACAACACTATGTTTTGTAGAACATTCTAGTTGTACCATTTCTTGTGTGTCTTTGTGTTTTTTTTTTTTTTTTTACTTTTGCAAAAACCTGAAATGGCAAAATAAAATAAAAGATCTGAAGCGTTTACATTTTGTTTTCATGTGTCTAGATCAACTGTAGTGGATCAATCTTTCACAAAAAAAGTCTGTATGAGACTTTTAAAGTTAAAAACCATCCAAAGTACTGAATACAGCTGTGTTTTGCATAAAGCCCATCTGTGTGTTGTTGCTGCTAGGAAAGAGTAATTCAAAAGTGCACGTGTGTATTGTTTTGATGCTAAAAACAGTTTTGAAATGGGATTGTTAGGTTTTGTTTCAAGAGTTTAATTTTGCCGTATAAGTTAGAAGTTTATCTCCATGTGCTTTGTCCTATTCGTCCTGTGTGTTAAGTTTTGACACAGTGGGCCAAAGTCTGAAACATGTGTGTAAGCATTCGGCAAAAACTGTAAATTTAACAGACATGTTAAGAAGCTATGCAAGACTGTCAAGACCAACTTAAATTGCTTTCGCCTTAAATTGATTTCACGTCAGTGACAGACGGTAAGAGGCCCTGGCCCACAGTCGCACTTTGACGTTCTAGGAGTGAGACTGTGTTGACTATAGTGACCCTGTCTCCGTCTGTTGTCTCCTTTGTCATCGTCCTCCTGCCTCTCTCTCTTGTCCTCTTCCCCTGACTCTTTCTGTCTCAAAAAAGGAGCTGAGCTCACCTGAGGTCTATGTGTAATGCTAAGGCTCACACTGATTGGTATTATATTAGCTTTATTTTTTTATTTTTCATGTGTGTGAGTCTGTGTGTTTTTCCAATTTTAGTTGTGTTTTGTATTTTAGATAGATGTGTTTTCCCAATGATTGCAGGGGATTTCATTTTCGAACAACGTGTCTTGTGTGAAAAACAGTGTGTAGTGTTTTGCAAGAAGTGTGTTGGAGAATTTCAATCACAGTGCAAAGCACATATTGTGTTTACAGGGTTGGTGCATGTGTTTAGGGCATGGTCACCAAAGTTAGAGGTAGTGATGCTTTGGGCATAGCAACCACTATTAGTGTTTAAGCATTAGGTTAGAACTGTAGTAGTAAAATATATATATATATATATATATATTTTACAAATATCCATATATTTCAGGCATGGGAGACCATAGGGATGAGGAAAAACAATGTTTTGTTTTGTTCTATTTTTCGTTAGGGGTATCTCAAAGATTTAGGTTAATTTGCACAAGGCTACAAAGAGCAAAGGAGGTGGAGGAAGGGCCATTAGAAGGTGGACAGGCGGCACCTTGTGGTAGGGAGGAGTTGGTTGATTGGAAGGTAAAACAAAGGGGGAAAGCGGGTTACAAACAACCCTACATAGGTAATACAATTATTGTTCTCAATATAAACATCAGTTTGTTTACAGTTTTTGCCGAATGCTTACACACATGTTGCAGACTTTGGCCCACTGTGTCAAAACTTAACACACAGGCCAAATAGGACTAAGCACATGGAGATAAACTTCTAACTTATACTATTGCTTTATGCAAAACACAGCTGTATTCAGTACTTTGGATGGTTTTTGACTTTAAACGTCTCATAAAGATTAGCCAGTGTGTGAATGATTGATCCACTACAGTTGATCTAGACACATGAAAACAAAATGTAAACGCTTCAGATTTTTTATTTTATTTTGCCATTTCAGGTTTTTGCAAAAGTAAAAAAAGAAATGGTACAACTAGAATATTCTACAAAACATAGTGTTCTAAGGGAATGATTGGAAGACATTTAGACTATGAATCCTGTCTCCTATTGGCATCTGGCCACATCACCTCATCCACGTCACAGGCAATGTCCTCCCTTGCCAAGTAACGGGGGAAATATCGCCTTGCGTGCCGTATCCAACCTTTTGCTGAATTTTTTGGAAAGATTGATCCACTATATTTTCAATTAGAAAAGAAAACAAGTTTATATTGCAATTTCATGGTTTTGGCCAACAAAAGAAAAAACACAACGAATAGGTAGGATTGCAGTTCAACAAGCAATTATGTGTGTCACTATGAACTCTGAAACAATTACAGTAAAAAAAAAAAGATGTGTTGTAAGGGATGGGGCGAGAATCCTTTGGATACCGCCTCCCGTTTGTGTCTGCCCACATCGCCTCATCGACATCACATGCAATGTCATCCTTTGAGAAGCAACAGCAAAAATATTCCTGATATCCAGTCTAAATGTCCTAATTATGGAGCTATTGTGTTGTTAGGCTGGAATCTCAGACCAGCCTCCTATATTGTTAGGCCATGATCTACAACATGGTCCACTAGTGACCCTGTCTCCGTCTGTTGTCTCCTTTGTCATTGTCCTCCTGCTGCTCTCTCTTGTCCTCTTCCCCTGACTCTTAGTGTCTCACAAAGGAGCTGAGCTCACCTGAGGTCTATGTGATGCTAAGGCTCACACTGATTGGTATTATATTAGCTTTATTTTTCATGTGTGTGAATCTGTGTGCTTTTCCAATTTTAGTTGTGTTTTGTATTTTAAATAGGTGTGTTTTCCAAAGGATTGCAGGTGATTTCCTTTTTGACCAATGTGTCTTATGTAAAACACTGTGTGTAGTGTTTCCTTCCCAATGTCTGTTTTGATGGTTTTTATCATGTTTTATCACACTTACTTATCTGCGATGATGCTAGATAACTCGCTGCTTGAAGACCGCAGTGCATTTATGTGGTGACGAGGGAGGGGACTGCTAACTGCAGTCAGTGACAGGAAGTTAGCTAAACTGACCATTCTGCTTACTGAACCTTTAACTTATTTTTGTAATTGAAAATATCTGCTTTCAAAGCATTTTGTATTTTTAAGTGGGGTAGGACTTTAGGTGTCATTTATACATTGTCAAACCCTCTCTAGAAACAGCTGTCACGAGGCAAATCCCTGGCAGGATATAGCAGACATACAGTATGCCTGTCTGTGTGCATGCCTGTGGGTGAATCCTGCATGTGTGTGCATGTGTATTGAGCATGTCGGCTTTCACTGAATGAGCACAGATGGGACATCTGTTGATCCACTGCTGTTGGTTGTCTACGCGGTTAAAGGCACATATTGCATAATCCTACTGAAGTTTACAGTATGATGGATGAGTGGAACTCCAGTGTGTGCCAACACTGTTGCTCAAGTATACTCATTTTCATACAAGCCCAAAATGCAGTGTTTTGGAAGTTCTGGCTCTGAATAGATGACCCCAAAAAGTTTGCAATCTCTGACATTGTAAGAATAGATGAGACAGCGTCCCTTGATATATTGTGCACTTTACACAGAGGGGTGAAGAGCCTTCAAATATTTTGTGTAATCTAGTGGGGGGAAGTGCAATATGTGGACCACTTTAAATTCAATCAAAGCATGCCTGGTGTTAATAGAACTATTGTGAATATTTTTAATACAGGTTGCCCACATTTAGTCAGTGATTTCTATATACAATTCGATCTGCCAGTTTTGATGATGGGCTGTTCAAATTCTGCAAGATGTTGTCAAAATGAGACGCAGCACCTTTAGATAATGGCTTAATCTTCAGAAGACTGTCAGCACTGTTAACTCTTATGAAGCATACATCATAAACACAACTTCACTGTATGAGTAAGCAGACAAACACATGGGTAAGTCAATACATTTTTACTCATTAAAATGTAACAAGAAATACTGTGCTTATCAGAGGTTTCACGAAAGTACACTCAAAATGTGTTGACTTTCAAAACATTGTCAATGTAGGACAAATATGATACTTGTTACAATATCTCATAAAGATTTAACCAGCATAAACAAATTCACAAGTGCATTCACTTTTACACAGTAAAATCTAAAGCCGGCATATAATTAAACAAAACAGCAGATTTTTCAACTAGGTTACATAATTTCTTTTTCAGATTTGTACATTTCCTGGTGCTCTTTCCTCTGTTCACACATGGTGGCAGTCACTGCTCATTCTAACCCTGCTGAATAATCTGGATACAGGTCATTGCGTCCTGGGTAAAACAGTGGGAAGACCAGTCCTGATTATTTGGACTAACTCACACACACACACACACACACAGTATATACATACTGTATATTTACATTATCACTTCTCTTAATCCCAAATTGATTTTAAATGACATGAAAAGTGATGTTGATGGGTATAACATATTTTCTTGAGGGCTATTGGCTCTAAATAACTCCCCATTACAAATTGACCTCCTGTATAGTGCAAGTAGTTTCAGGTGACTTGACTCTGCATTTTGAAGTGGTTAGTTCAAGTGTCAGGGTCAAAGAGCCTTGTACTGCTTGGTGCATGTGTGGAGAGAGACTCAGAGTGTCTGGATCAGCTGGCCGGTGTGACAGGGGTCAACTGACGTGTAGGAAAAGGAAGAAGTGTAGCGTAGTTTATCAGGATTCCTCTGCCCATAGAGAAACACACACACACACACACACACACACACACACACACACACACACACACACACACACACACACACACACACACACACACACGTCTACGAGCTGACTCCATGCTTCCCTTCTTCCCACAAGCTTTGATTTGTTTTCTAGTGTGCTTCTCTTCTGAAGATGTAAATTTTTGTGTTTTTTATTGTTGTGTTTGTATTATTTTAACATGTTCAATACATTGACTAACTTACTAGAACAGACTAGTGGATAAGTCAACTGGTTTTATTATTATTGTTGAAGCAAATATAATGTATTTTATTAATCATTCTGATGCCCGTCGGCAAGAGCGAAAGCACTTTGATCATTGTGTTTGAAGGGAAAGCATGTTCCACACCAGCCTTGTGTCTGAAACCAGTGTACGTCTCTCATGCCATGCTGTTAATGTGTGACTTCTTTCCTACACCCTGTCACTGTAAATCTCAGTCTGGCTCAAGCAGTTGGTAACTGCCTGGAGCACACAGGTGCAGAGACCGCAGCTCATGTTGCTCACTCGTCACCCTCAGCTTCCTGTCCTTTCACTCTGTAGTGCCTTTATTACTGCTGTTATTACCAATGCTACTACCACAGCTATTCATAGGCCTACTGCTTACTAATAATATATTTTGGCACCTGATTTTGATTTAGTGTTTGGTCTTAGGTCGTGTTCACACCTAAAAGTCCGCTTTTTTCTCTCCTTCTCGAACAGTCTATGTTCTTGAGCACTGTCTGAGCACAATCGCATTGTTTAGCGACCACGGAAGTATTATTTACTTACCTCCTGCTGATTCTCTATATGTGATCTTTAAATAACACTTTGTTGTTGTGATGTTATAGTGGTTAACAAGTTCAAAATGAAGATCCCTCCTCCCATCTGTTTCACTGCGTCTCTTTTCAGCTGCCCACCCTCCTTCTCCTGCTAATAAAACGCTTGAGGTGGCGTTTGAAAAATATATCATTTTCAATGTGTAGTACATGGTATAAGATACTTATGAGCCTTTGACTGATGTCTCAAAAAAAATTCAGAAACAGATTCCTCTTCCACAATTGTATTGGAGTGAACAGTGATATCTGCTTCTGGGCCCAGGTACTGCCAAAACTGCAATACCAGGCCTGGCTACTGAGCACTACCGGATTGTGGAAGCAGGCACTATTCCTGGGGGCCTGGTGCTCACCAGTTAAGAGAGGATACATAGTTGTGTTTTTTAGATCAAGGTTAGCGCACAATGCCTTGTTTATACCAGACTGTAATTGTTTCACACACACACACACACACACACACACACACACACACACACACACACACACACACACACACACACACACACACACACACACACACACACACACACACACACACACACACATATACTCTGGCCATTACTAAAGTCAGGCTGTTGGCTTGCAAACTTGGCATTATTGCTGCAACCTGTACTCTTCACTTATCATTCAGTAGCTGGATTCACTTATTCATTCACTAAACTACTTTTCAGTGGGACTTTGGAAACCTTCTTTTAATTTCATCTTCATTTCGAACACAATTAACACAATACATTATGTTACTAAATAATGGTTTGTAATAAAACAGGTTAAGCAGCTAAATTAACCTCTTTAGGTGGCGGAGGATACTTTAATTGCCAGTCAGCTAAAGCCATAGTGCGTAATTTTTTCATAGTAATGAATTTTGGTTTCAGTCAAGCCATTGCCAAACAAGTTGACACAAAGTTGATTAAGTCTATCAGCTCCACACAACTCTCTCTCTCTCTGTATTTCTCAGTATGGCAGCGCTTACAAAATGGTGTCGCCCCCCGACACTGGTGCAGGAGCTCAGATCCCAAGACGCGCCCGAGAACTGTTTCAGTTGTTGATTCTAGCGCTAAGAAAAAACCTGGACGTACAGCAGAAGGTATAGAAACCATGCATGATCACCTAAGGCCTACCTCATGATTCAACGACAGTGTTTTGGCATTTACACATAATTCCTTATGGCGGTTGAGCTAAGCTTTAATGAAGAAATACATTATTTTGTCTGTTCTTTAATTTCTCTTTTAAGATTATTTTTGGGCAATTTTTCAACATTTTATTGACAGTGCGGAGGGATAGAGTTGAAATGGGGCAGAGAGGGGAATGGCATGCAGATAACGACCTGGGACAGATTGGAACAGGGGTCTGCTGCTACGAGGACTGAGCCTCTATGGGTTGGACACTCTAACCACTACACTACAGGCACCTTTTTCCATCATGATTTTGATTGAGAAGAAATGAACACTGCTGTTAGGGTTACGACACTGCTACTACTATTACTAATGCAGAAGAAAAGCAGAGGGTTAGCAATGTGTCAGCTGTAGATGATACTTGACAACGTGTGGTGTGGAAGTAAAAAAAAACAAATTGCGAAATGGTAGTAACGAGCGTCAGAGCTCTTATATAATGAAGGGAGGCCGAGGCTTTGATTCCTCCAACAGACCCGGGCGACCTGCTGTGAGCAAAGGCAAAAGAACGCCAGAGAGCAGGCTGTAAAACAGAGCAAAATCCACAGCCAACACTCTGCTGTGACTCTGCTGTCACTGAGCCCCTAACAAAACAATCACGTTTCACAGCTGTTCATCAATTAGAATTTAAAAGAACAATTTTTTTTAACATTGTTGGAATGTCAGTGGGTCTGTGCTTTCTACTTTTCTATGGATTGTTTTGTACAGGTTACTTTCTCACTTTTCACAATCCTTAAATCTACTCAAGACTCAAGACGTATACTTTATTTATCTGCATCTCTTAGAATTGTTTTCCTTGCTACAACTTTTTGGAATGTCTGTGTGTTTGTTTCTGTTTGTTCCCTGGAATTATTTGACACACTTGTTGAACTGAATTGCTGTATTACATTGTCATGTACTGTCACCCCAAAACGAATGAAAAATGAAAGGCCATTACTTAACTTGGTCACAGAACAAAAACAATGAAGCCGTTGTGTCTTCATCCGAAACAAAATGAAGAAATCTAGACAGAATAAATACATTTGGTTTTCTTTGATGGTTTGTTTGCCACCTTGTTGTCTTTATTGTATCTGACAGTGTGTGTGTGTGTGTATGTGTGTGCGTGCGTGTGTGTGTGTGTGTGTGTGTGTGTGTGTGTGTGTGTGTGTGTGTGTGTGTGTGTGTGTGTGTGTGTGTGTGTGTGTGTGTGTGTGATGTGTCATCATCTGTACAACACAAAACCTTCCTCCCACAAATCCTTTCCAAGGAAACTGGTTCTCACCTACCACATAGAACACCGGGACAGATAGGTGCAACGGTGCATAGCATTGGCTTTGTGTGTGTGTGTGTGTGTGTGTGTGTGTGTGTGTGTGTGTGTGTGTGTGTGTGTGTGTGTGTGTGTGTGTGTGTGGCCTGCTGAACATATCTGCTTTTGTTTGGAAGTGAGCTTGTTTGAGTTCAAGCGTTAGTACACACAATGACGTAAAATAACTACTTTTTGTTTGCTGTCTGTGGTGACTCACACTTTGGAAAAACCTCAAAGCGAGTTCATCCCATGAGAAGAGAGAGAGAGAGAGAGGGAGAGGGGAATATTTATTGTGTGAATGAGAGTGAAACTTCTTCTCGCCAAGTAGCATTCATCGTGCCAGCAGGACCTTGGGGCAGTGACGTTAATGAAATCAATGGATGCATAAACAGATGGTAAATCCAGATCTCTAGCAGATTCAAAACATCACAGACTGAATATTCATGTATTTTATCAGTGTCATACTGCATTCACCAGTAGTGAAGACCAACTTAAAGCCACTACGAGTAACATTGCACGTTAGCTGCCCCGTTGAACAAAAGCGGTAGTATTTTTATGTCGCCCGCTGTCGCAAAGCTGTTTTCTAGCTCATGCGAGTGTGAACTGAGAAGGGCGCAATATAGTGCATGTCCGTGTGTTGAAAGTGTGAGGACTCTTTTCGGCTCCGTGAGAGTGGTTTTGACACTGCATCAACTAATGCCAGTCAGTGCTACACACACCTGATCGCAATGAGTTGATGCAGCAGTGCATCCGAAATTGGTGTGTCCAAGACGAGCTCGCCTCCAGAAATCAGCAAAGAAAAAATAAAGCCGCCGACTCCGGTCAACGTTACCAAGCTGGGGCAGGCTCTGGAAAAGCATCCAAATCGATGTTTTGTTAACTATTTGCTTACAGGACTGGTTCAGGGGTTCCTAGCTGGGTTGATTTGGTTGCCAAAAGTGTCATTCACATGTAATAATCTGCAATCTGCCCTTAAGGAGTCCGAGATCGTCGAGGCGCTATTTGACAAAGAGGTGAAGAAAGGCTTCATGATCGGTCCGTTCCATAAATCTCCGTTCCCAACAACCCGCATTAACCCTCAAGGCATAGCTACCCGCAAATATTCCGGTAAAAAGCGTTTAATTATTGATTCATCTGCTCCTCATAACAATGCCAAAGCCGACAGCATTAACAGTTTAATTCCCTCTGCACCTTTCTCCCTGTGCTATTCATCCTTAGATGACGCAATCAAATTGATCAAACAAGCACCATGAGGTGCATGGTTAGCCAAAGCTGACATCTCTGATGCTTTCAAGGTTATGCCTTTACACCCGTCACAATGGCCTCTCTTTGGAGTTAAATGGGCAGAGAAAATATATTTTTCCGTGAGGCTCACGTTCGGGTGTCGCAGCAGCCCTAAGATATTCGACACCTTATCAGAGGCACTCTGCTGGATTCTACTTAACAACTGCAAACTCTCCTAGATGATTTCTTGCTAGTCAATTTTCCAAATTCAGAACCAGATCGATGCATTTCTGCCCTTAAACTTATGTTTGGGAAATTGGGTATCCCTTTGTCCAAAGACAAAACACTCAGCCCATTTAAGCGCATAGAGTTTCTAGGCATCACTCTAGATAGCAAACTTATGCAAGCCTCACTGCCTCCTGATAAATTAAATCTCGTCAGAGAAATCATGAAATGAGCGCAGGAGGCAGTAGCCATTTCTAAGAGGGAATTGTTGTCTCTACTTGGTCACCTTAACTTTGCCATGCGTGTCATTCCCCAGGGTCGCTCCTTCATATCCAGGCTCCTCGATCTTGCTAAATCCGCTAATACACTCCAAGACATGGTAAGCTTAGACTCAGGCTGCAGGTCCGAGCTCCGGTTTTGGTCTCTCCTGTGCAGTGAATGGAACGGTATCTCTTTTTTTACAACAATTTCTTAGATTCTCCGCTAACCATGAAATTATATACAGACGCAGCTCCGTCCGTCGGTTTCGGGGGAGTCTACAACAGGTAGTGGTTTGCCGACACATGGCCAGCAGAACTATCATCTCTGCCATCTAGCACTACTTCCACCGCTCTGATGGAGATGTATCCGATCGTTGTAGCCTGTATTCTGTGGGGTAATCGGTGGTCAAGGAAGAGAATTCTGTTTTTCTGCGACAATGAAGCCACGGTCAATATTATCAACAAAGGGCGATCCACAGTTCCCTTTATCAACAGATTCGTTAGACGGCTAACATGGCTATCCGTGATGGGCAATTACATTATTAGAGCTGCTCACATTCCAGGCTTGGATAATAAAGTAGCTGATGCGCTGTCCCGGTTTGAATTTCAGAAATTCCGCCAACTGTGCCCGGAAGCCTAATCTAGCACCGTTCAGCCACACGGTGCTAGATTAGAGATCCTTCAAACCGACATGTTCCCTGCTGGATGTTACATGCGATCTGGGTCAGCAAAAACTACATTAAAAATGTATGATTCTGCATGGTCCTACTTTTCTTCTTTTTGTGCTACTTTCCTCGCACCGGTTTTACCTGTCGATGTCTCAATGGTATGTGCCTTCATAGTTCATTGCTTCGAATCCCCAAAAAATGCAGCCGTCTTCCATTAAGGGACTCATCGCAGGTATTCAATTTCATCTGCGCTGTTTGGATCCATCCACCCCCAGCCTGCTCGGGAATCCATCAATTCATCTCCTACTAAATGGCCTTAAAAAAGAAAAACCTACAGGAAATGATATTCGGCTTCCCTTCACCCTTCCACTGTTAAAAAATGTGATCACGCATCTAAGGGACGGGTGTTTTGGTTATTACATAGACCTACTGTTAGAAACTGTATTGCACACAGCTTTTTATGGTTTTCTTAGAGGTGGCAAGTTCACAACTCGTACAAATTATTTTGATCCTTCGCAAGATCTCATTGTTTCTGATGTAACAATTAATCCTCACCACTTTTTTCTACTGCTTAAACATTCTAAATCCGATAGGGACGGGAAAGGAACATCGAATTGTCATTTCCGAAACTAACTCTGCCTTTTGTCCTCTGTCCTCCATGAATCGGTATCTGAGGAGCTGTCCTCAAGCCAGCCATCAGGAGCCACTCTATGTAATGGAGGAGGGGGAACCCATGACGAGAGCCTGGTTCGCCTCCCACCTCTAGCCAGAGCGCTACACTCCCCATTCTCTGTGAATAGGAGCAGCCACAACTGCAGCATCCGTAACTCCCGTGTCCACGCTCAAGGTTAATGGGCCGATGGTCATCGTCTGCCTATGAATGCTACCTCCGGCCCGAGGCTCAAGACATCCTGAACGCCCAAAAAGCTATGAGTGCCCTGCGATTGCTGGCGTTATTATTATTCAACATGTTAGCTAATAATTATGAATCAAGCATTTGCATAGATTAAGTAGGATTCAAATGTATTTTGACCTATCTGGCTTCCTACGATTGCTCAGTCAGTGTCTCGATATTAGTCTCCACCCTGTTATTCAATAACTGTATCATTTTGTATAGATTTAAATAGCCTCACTAGGTATTTTATCTATCTGGCTTCCTACTGAGGGCTCAGTCAGCGCCTCCTGTCGCCACTCTACGTTGTCATGGGGGGCAGGGGGCTGCTGTCCCTGACCCCAGCTCCGGGATGCTCATGTAAGCAGAGGGGATGTGCGTCCCCTCCAGAAGGCTCGTTTGTCCACGGAAGAGCAGAGAGGTGTGCTCTCTCTGCTCTGGCTTTCATGTGCACTCCTGGCGGGTCAGGGGAGTTGCACGGTTTAAGCAGGATTTTCAAAGTATTTAACATTTCTGGCTTCCTACTGAGGGCTCAGTCAGCGCCTCCTGTCGCCACTCAACGTTGTCATGGGGGGCAGGGGGCATGCTGTGCTCTTTAGTATGTACAGCTCTTAGAAAGTCACTACCCCCAATATTAAATGATTTCTTCAGCAGTTTTTATGGGGGATTCTTTTAGTGACCCCCCCCCCCCCCACACACACACACACACACAACAGTTCCACGAGTCCCACAACATATAGACTTCATCTTTACTATTCCATTGACACAAAGGACTCTCTTCTGAATCTCTTGGACAGAACTGGCCTTTGAGATGAGCTGGTTGTGATTTTCTCATCTCCTTGTGGTTCTGGAGCGTGATGTGGGATCCTTATACTGAATGAATGGTTTCTCTTGGAAATGTCCAAGGCTGGCCTGACATTCATATAAAATTGGGGAAAACTAACCAGATAACACACACACACACACACATGTTCTCTCTCTCTCTCTCTCTCTCTCTCTCTCTCTCTCTCTCTCTCTCTCTCTCTCTCTCACACACACATACACAAGCACACACATAAGGGGCAGAGAAAAGTCCCACCACAGAAGAAAACCGTAACACTAACCAGGAAATGTTGGACGATGATGACAGTTTCTGGAAAACACATTTTCTGACTGGCCATGCATTCTCTTCTTACATAATTTGTGCATTGTAATAAGCATCATTTTGTGTGTGTGTGTGTGTGTGTGTGTGTGTGTGTGTGTGTGTGTGTGTGTGTGTGTGTGTGTGTGTGTGTGTGTGTGTGTGTGTGTGTGTGTGTGTGTGTGTGTGTGTGTGTGTGTGTGTGTGAGTGAGTGACCGAGTCAAACAACACTTGAACCCCTGGCTGTGGTCCTTATTAACTTGAAGCAGGCAAGCATAGAGCCTCATGGTTTTCTGCCAAGTGCAGCCTAATCAGTCCTATAATTGGTCTGAGGCGTCAACAGTGGATAATAGAACTACAGTCAACTCTGAAAGTGTTTCTCTCTAACTCATATGCGCTCAGATAAGTAAGCACAAATACACACACTGTGCCATGCAAGCACAGACGCAACCATGTGTGTGTGTGTGTGTGTGTGTGTGTGTCTTGTCTCTCTCTCTCTCTCTCTCTCTCTGTCTGTCTTTCTCCCTCGTTGATGGATTCTTAGCATGTGGTAGTGTTTAAAGCCCTGTCTTCTAGAGGAAAACTCAGGCACACTTTCACATCCGCACAATTCTCAACTTTTTCCCCCAATGTAGATGTGTTGAATCTTTCCACCATTGCCCTGCTCTGAAGTCTTCTCCACAGAGTCTCCATTTCTGTACATTCCTGTTACAGAGAAAGCAGATACTATCCCAGGAGAGGTATTGTTTTATAACCACCTGTATATATCCAAAGCCTCAATATTGAAAGCGCTGATCCCAGGAAAAATAGAAACAGTAAACCCACATGTTAGAAACTAACAGACACAGAGTGGAGAGTGTTGAAAACGTGATGCCGTCCACTCTAGCTCCTGTGTACCAGATCTGCACTTTTCTCTGCTGTAGTTTGAAATCATTTGAACAGGGCGTTTCTCCAACAACGTTCTGTGGTCGATAAACTGTATTCATATGACATGTGTTTATGTTCATTCATAATTCACATGTATGCGCACATGCACAGGAAGATACTGAAGAAGACACTGATGTTGAAGCAGTTTGTTTTGTATGTATTATGTAGATTGCAGGGATAGAGACATCTAAAAAGGATAAATGGGATTCGTGATTTAGAACGCAGCCATGGCTTGTTTTCTTCTTTAAAGCAGCGAAACACTTCTATTTTTTCATATACTGTATTTCTTTTCTTGTACATGTAGCCTACTTGGATTACAAGAAAAGACAAAGGAGGACATTATTTTTTCTATTTCTCCAATGGTCTCCTTGTTCCAAACAAATGAAAATCAGTCAATGCGTTGCACCCTCTGGAGTAGTCTCAGTGTGATACGCCCTCAGAATATCTCCCAGGTGTGTCTAATCAGCAGTTAAATCAGGGCTGTGGTTTTCTGTTTCTAATATCTACATCACGGCACACACACACACACTGTCTTGCTCTAAAAAAAAATAAAAATAAAATAAAACAGCTTGGCCATCTACAATTCTCGTTTTCATGTTGTTTTATATATCCAAGGCTAATGTAAATTCACTGTGGATAGGGCTGGCAGTTCCAGCGCCAAGTCACAAATGACTTGTGCAGTGTACACTCAAGAGCGTGTGAGAGGCAGCAGTTTGTCACGTATGATGTGAACATGGCATTAGTGTCTCTCGATAAGATGAAAACAATTTTTCTGTCAAAATTTTTTTGGAGCCCTTGCTAAACCTCTTTTTAATGGACTTCCAGTTAAGTATGGTAAGAGTCTTGTCTACTGCAGCTAATGGACCCAAATTGACGGTCAAGGCAAAGTTCTCAAAGCTCTGCTTGAAAGGCATGCAGTATGGCTGCTCCCTTCCCCATTTAATCAGACTGTTTTTTCCCCCAAAAGAACACACATTAAAAAGGAAAACAACCGTTGACTTTACCCAGAGCTAGCTAAAACCCTGAAGCCTCCATTAACAAGGAGCTCCAGTAGTTAATCTCCACTAATTCCTTTAATATGTTTATGAATATTAATCATACTTTAAGAAGAGGGCTCACCCATGAAAATTGCCTGTAAATACATTAAAAAAAGCCATAATAACATCAACGACACAGTCTCTTTCTTTTGTAGAATTTTATTTATTTATTTTATTCTATCTTGTGTTTAAGTTAAGAGTGGTTTGGAAGTGAACCACTTTTTTAAAGGGGTCAGGCTGGAAGTAGGAAACACAAGCTAGCCTATCTGTTACCGTGAACACACCGAACACCCCTTTCCAATTCAAACACACACTTGGCAGTACACAGCGCTGCGGCAATTAGATAAAAATCATTCAATTTGATCCAGTGAATGGGCCGAGTGTGTGTGGCTTGCTCCAAAGGGCTTTGCTAACATGGCAGATGGGAAGATACTAGCTCTGAGAGAGAAACAGGGAAATCGGGAGAGTGATAAAAAGGGGATGACTGTGTTAGTTAATTTGTTGAGAATATGCAATCATCTTTCAACTCCATGTTACCTCCAAATATGCTCTTTTAAGACCCAGCAGCAAGCTCAAGACTGATATCTGTAGAGGGATTTGTACCAGGCTCACCCCCACAAAGTACTGCTGTGTGTGTCTGCCAGGTTTCTGACAGTGTATGTGTGTGTGTGTGTGTGTGTGTGTGTGTAATTTCAAAGTTGCAGTATCTGATTTGGACAGCATGCAGGAAATTAAGCCCAATTACAGGCCAAAGCCTTGGCGCTTTCCTAAAATCCAAAGCAAATCATTCAAATCTGTGTTTACAGATCATGCTGTATACGCAAATCGAA